>JAVJIF010003938.1:0-281723 GCA_038442645.1 Agave tequilana | reverse complement strand
TAAAATCAAGATGATAGAGGTTGATAGCTTTTGGGATTGAGACACACAAACACATTTCATATTCCTTTGTGTTTTTCAAACAAAAGTTTCCAACTAGGCTTCTTACTGTTTTCCTTATTGAGTTTCAGAAAAAAAAAGTTTCAGAAAAATCAATTTTTCGAAAAATAAGTTTTGGAAAAGCTGGTTTTTATTTTAGAAAATAATTTTGTCAAAATATGGTTCTAATTATTTGGTGTTGATACATTATCACACCCTAGTTCTTCAAGACCGTAGAACTCTATTTTGTATTTATATATCAAAAGAATTTTCATTTGAAAAAGATTGATTTCGAAAATATATCCAGATCAAGATCTTGGCCCATTGCCGGTCGACCGGGCGGTCGACCGTAGGCAGACAAAATTACTCTGTCGGTTGACCGTGCGGTCGACCGACATGCACCAAAGTGCATATTTGCACTTCGGTCGATCGGGCGATCGACCGTCTACAAGAGCATTGCTCTCTGTTGGGTCTGGTCGACCGCCCGGTCGACCGACAGAGAGTTTTCACTCTCTAGTTGGGAACCTTGGTCGACCGGCCGGTCGACCGCTTTCCCTAATGGTGGAAAATTCGACCGTTGGCGGTCGACTGCCTGGTCGACCTGCAGCAGAATTTTCTGCTGTGTTGATTCCTAATGGCTAGTTTTAAATTTGTCTTTTTCTGAGTCTTGTCCCAACGGCTCTATTATATTTTCTACCCTTATTTTCATCCCCTATAAATAGTGGGACTATGAAACAACTCCAACACAAGATTTCTAGGCCTTAGATCAAAGTTTTCCAAGTTTTAGCCTCTTTGCAAGAGATTTTCTTTTAAGCCAAACATTTTCAAGTGTTTGTGTTTTAGCTTGAGCCTTTCCTCTACTTCTCTATTAGCTATTTTCACTACATAATCCCAAAGAGTTTCACTTCCTCATCTTGGTTATAGAGTTGTGCTTGTGAGCTATTTTGTGGTCAAGAGTTGATCACCGATTTCCTTCGATTGAGAAGTTGTAGAGGTTGCGGCCTCGAGCGAGTTAGTGAGCTCTAAGTTGGTGTTGCGGCACCGTGAGAGAGGATAAGTGTGTCCAAAGAGTTCTAGTAAAAACTTGTTACCGGTTGAAGATCCAATGGGATCAGTCATAGTGGAAATCGTTAAAGGCGGGGACGTATAGCAGTGGCTCGAACCTCGAAATATATTCTTGTATTTGCGATTGCTTACTCTATCTCTTAACTCTACTCTCTCTCTTTACTTGCACTCTATATTGCTTACTCTCTTGAAAATTTATTTAATTGCATTTGCTATTTGCTAAGTTGCTAGCAAGTTATTTTAATTCTGCATTTTGCCATTTAGTATAGCCATCACCTATTCACCCCCCATCTAGGTGATTTTCACTTACATGGCGGGAACTCCTGAGGAAGTGGCCAAACAATTCGAAGAGCAGGCCCGAGTCCAAAGAGAACAGTTCGATATGATTCAAGCTCAGTAAGAATCTATCAAAATCCTTAAGCAGATGCTTTCACAACTGCTTAAGGAGAAAAAGAAACCAAAAGGTAAAACTCCTTCCAAACAGTCCAAGGGCAAATGGAAGGAGGGGGATAGCTCATCTTATGTAAACACTGAGAGTGAAGCATTCAAATTCTAAGCCACCCAAATCTTCATCTGAAGAGGAGAATAACTCAGAGAATGGAAGTAGACATTCCAAGAGGATGAGCAAATTAGAGCAATGCCTCGAGGCCCTCGCGAACTGAGATGGTCTCCAAGATGTGGGGATAGTCCGGCCTTACCCAGCAGAGTAGGACACGGCTCCCTACCCTCCCAAGTTCAAAGCACCTGCCCTCTATACTTTCGACGGTAAAGGGTCATCGAACCAATACATATGCTACTTTAAATTCCAAATGGGGGATGTAGTATCGAATGATGCTAACATGGCTCGTTTATTCATTGGCACTCTTAAAGGGGTTGCCTTTAAATGATTCATGAAACTTCCTCCCGGCTCGATCAAGACATGAGCCGACCTCGAGAAGTTATTTCTGGCTCGTTTCTTTGAAGACGATACAGAAATTTCCGTGCCAACTCTCCTTACAGCCAAGCAAAAGAAAGGAGAGTCCATTAAAATTTTCGTCAAAAGATTTCGGAGCATGGTACTCCGTTGTCCCAGTGGCATGACCCAGTCACGCTGGTGGAGACATGTCGCCACACTTTGCAAATTGCCCTTCTCGCTCAAATGGGAGTGGCAGAATGTTGCACTTGGAAGCAGTTGGTGCTACAAGCGAACAGGTGGAAGAAATTGTCGCTCGGGTCAGAGCTGAAGAAATAGCAAGCCAAGACCCGACAAACCAACGCGGCGAGCCCTAGAGTCATCTTTTCAACCTAAGAGAAGGGATACACTGGCAACGGAGGTCAAATCACTTTCAAGGACCCAGTCAGTCAGAGGGGGTACGGCTCCCGGCCAATCACGTACCAATAAACTATACTCCTTTAAGGATAAGCATGTAGTCTCTTTGTTCAAGTTACTCCAAAAGAGTAACAAACTTAAATTTCCAAAAATCAGACGTCCTGAAGAGGTGGGGAAGACTGATGATCTCAGCTACTGTTTATATCACAGGATGCTTGGACACTCTATCAAGAACTGCTGCATCATTAAAGATGTTCTTTAAGCTCTGATTGATGCGGAGGTGCTTAAGCTTCATCCAGAGCAGAAAAAAGTGACTGCTAGAATGACAGCTACATCACCTATTCAATTTGGCTGGGATCTTCCGCTAGTACCAACTGAAGTGGTTCCCATTTCGAAAGGGAAACTAAGAGTGATCAATATAGATCCTCATAACCAGAAGGAGAAAGGTCTTGTTCATGTTCCTACTCCTCAAGAAGAGACAATGTAGGTCCATCCTGACATTGTTGAAATCCAGCAGTGGACAACTGTCACAAGCAGGAAGTCTAAGGGTAAGGCCAAAGCGTCCTCGAGCAATGTGGTAGGTATCTTTACAAGAGAAACCGAAGAAGATGTCGCCTCCCTTACAAGTTCAGGAGATGAGTGAAAGTACACGTAGCGGGGGGGGGGGGGGGTGAATAGGTATAGTACTAATTTATATGACAAATAATGAAGAATTAAAATTAAATGCTAACACACACAACGTGTAACCAAGATTGAAGAAGAATTCCCCATGAAAGGCTCTAGAACTTCTCATGATTCCTCTAAACTAAGAGTTGAGATGCTTCAATAGCTCTCTTGGTTGAATACTAGTGTGAACACTAAACAATATCAAGTATGAATAGATATGAGTAAGAATAGAAATGCAAGATATAAAGAGTAGAGAGTTTAGAAAGAAAGATCCAAACGCAAACACCAAGATATGTTTTGAAGTTCAAGCCATCGCTTTACGTCCTAGCCTTCACACAGAAGGATTTCACTATGTCCACCAAGGACCTTCCACAAAGGGACCTCCACCAAAGAATTACAACAATTACAAACTGGAGTACACAACTCCAACTCTCTCACACCTCTACACAAGAGGGTAAGCACAAAGCCATGCACAAAGCAAAGAAAGAGAATTACAACTTGGTGATCACAAAGATCACAAATAAGAACTTGGTGATCTAATGATCACAAATAAAACACCTCTCACAATACAAGATTCTAAAGGATAGATTTGGAAATGAATAGCTCAAGTATGTGAGTTCACAAAGTTTTTAGAAAAGAAACACAAAGAAAACACTTGGGAAAAACTCTTGAAAAATATAGAAATGAAAAGTAGAAACTAGATTTTTCAAAACTTATTTTTCTTTGATTTTCCAAAACTTACAAACTAAGTAAATATAGAGAATTTTAGCACCAAAAACTTGTTTAAAAACTCTTCAAAAAGTAGGCAAAATAGCTCTTGAAAACTTATTGAAAATCTTATTGAAAACTGGCTAAGGAAACTCCATTAAATAGCCCATACAAAAACTAGCCATTAAGGGCAGAACCTAGGCCAAACAGGCATGTCGGTCGACTGCCCGGTCGGCTGGCCTACGTTCATTTTTTGACCGTTGGGGTTGCCGGTCGACCGCCCCCAAACACAGAGAGTGTAACTCTCTGTCAGTTGACCGCCCGGTCGACCGGGACCAACTAGAAAGTAGAGTGGAGCCAGTCGGTCGACCGCTAGTTGGGCTCGTACATGTGTGCATGTCGGTCTACTGGTGCATGTGTAGACGTCGGACGACCATTCGGTCAATCGAGCTAGCTTGCGGTCGATCGGTCGGTCGACCGTAAGCAGCCCAAACTGCAATTTAAAGGAGATTTAAAACCAACTAGTTAAATCCATAAAAATTCAATTAAATCCCCATAAATTTCATAAAATAAGTTCATATAAATACTTTGAAGTACAAATATGTGTGATCAAAAATCAACACATATTACAAACAAGTGAACTATTTTTGTGATAAAGAAATATAGGCAAAAACTAAAATCGTATTTTTCATAACCCAAACTTTGAAATGAAGATCCGATTTCTAAAAGTTGTATAAATACAAATAATAAAATATTGAAATACATTTGAAGTATAGTGTGTATGGATAGAATTCAATACACATAGTAAATGATATATACTTATTTTTGACAATAAATATCAAAATAAGTTTTGATAAAAATAAAATTTAAACACATAAACTATATATAACAAAATAAGTTTTTCAAAACAGATATGAACCATCAATGTATATAGATGAAATCCAATATACATATAAACTATGTAAACTTCTTTTGATGAAATCTATTCATGAAACCGATATATGTATACTTGATAATTTGAAACTAAAAACTGTATACATGTTGAACTGAAACACATGAACTCATAGAAACAAGTTTTTCTATACAATAAAGCTCTAATATGTGTAGATAGAATCCAACACATATATAAAGCATGAAACTTATTCTATGTAGATATAAACAATAGATATAATCTTAAAAGTGAAATGGTTAAACCGAAAACTAAACTATAAACTTGTGTGTGTAAACTTGAGAAATTCAAAATTATTCTATCCTTACATAAGATCTAAACAAACATCTAAACAAACAAACCTAGAGTCAAATCTTCTTGTCCAAATAGACTGATTCAAAACGCGATCCAAAAAGCGATGACTCCATCTCGAGTTCTTGATGCAAACTTTAAGGCTTGAGCTCTTAAATCAACATGTGATAGCTTTAAAACTTGACTTCAAATCTTTTGTTGAAGCTAAACACCGACTAAGATCTTGATTGAATATCTGAAACTTATTAACACAAGATCATTAATACTATAACTACATGAGTTAATCATCATCAAACTAGAGTGATGGGCCTTTGGGCCAACAATCTCCCCCTTTTTGATAATGACAAAACTCATGAAGTTATATATGCATAGATTAAATATAAGTTTCATAGAAGCTCTCTTAGCTCATGTATAGCATAAAACATATAGATATTTAATGAAGCTCATCAACTAAACTCAGAAACTAAACAAACATAAGCATATATGCATAACCAAAAACATAGCATATATATATAACTCCAAATTTCTCTCCCCTTTTTTGTTAATTTATCAACAAAGAGGTAAAGAAAAAACAAGGTAAATGTATATGCAATATAAATTCATGAAGAGGAGGGACGTCAAGTTAACTCTCCCTGCATATATGCATTACTTGAAGAAAGAGATGACTAGACCCTAACTCATATAAGCATAATATACAATTTATAGACGGAGATGTTAAGCTCTTCCCACACATGTGTACCACATAAAGAAAAGAGATCAAGCTTTTCTTTATATACTACACTCATCATAAATTTATATATAGAGGAGATGTTAAACTCCCCTTACATAAAAGCAATACATTACAAAATAAATTTTGAAAATCAATTAAAATAAATTTTGATACCACAAAAAAAATATACCAAATGAAAAATAACATGGATATCATATAAAAACTATACCAATTGAAAGTAAATAACTCATGATATCAATCTTTTTAAATTCTAAACCATTTTGCAATATAGATACCAATTGTAAATAATTGATACCAATATGAAAAATATAAGCATTTTCTAAAACAAATATTTTTCTCAAAAAGATTGAGTAAGATACCAATTAAAAATAAAATCAAAAATTTTCTCCTCCTTTTTGAAATACCAACAAACCAATGCATAAGCTTGTAAAAGATACCAATTAACAGTTAGAACTAAATCAAGTTTACATAAAACAATTTGTGCTATAAAACATATATGTATAAACATTGTTAATCTAGCACAAGAAATCATATATGTGTATGTATGATCAATTTAAATACCAATTGAATTATGATGCATACATATATAAGAAAACATGAGTATACAAAAATGAAATATCATAAGAATCATGTATAACTCATAACATCCACCCTATCATGCACATGTTTAAAAAGATATACAATGTGAGCATACAAGGCATGGTCGCCCAACTAACCGCCCTTTAAGAGTAGAAATTTTCAAAAATAATTTTTGAAGATAATTTTAGCATAGGTTGAAAATACTACCAAATGAAGAATAAAGAACTAGTTTAAAGTAATTTTGAGAACTAGTATGAAATTCTTCAAGTAAGAAATAAAACATATATATATCCCATGAAAATATGCTAAATGCACAATAATGACACTCAAAAATCAATGAAGCACATATATGCTCGTAAATCAAAAATCATGAGTAAACAAATGATGTAGAGTGCAGAAAAATTATGTAATCAACATATGCATAGTGATAAGGCAATGAAGCTCAAATCATCAAAACATATGAAATTCTTATTTTCATAAACATGAAACATATTTCGTATGTTAAAACAAAACTTCAAGGCATATGTATATTTTTATCTAAACTAAACCATACATATTTATCCAAATACGAAATGAGTCCACATGAAATATTGACATCTAATATAAGTGACTCAAGGATAGAATATATATATCAAGTAATTTTGACAAAATTTATATATACATGAAGTTAAACACATTCTCATTTAAAAACAAAGCATGTCAAGGGCATTATAAAAATAAGTATAGGAGTACAAGAATAAATGCAAGAATCATAAAAATTAGGTTATACAAGTACATATAATGAGTACACATGAGCAATAAAGCATGTAAACATAAGAATCAAGTGTAACTCACTAATTATATAAGTATAAACACAAGTTTTAATGAAAATTACATCTAAACATGTAATCAAACTATTAAGCATAAAAGCACCAAAACATGGAAGATGAAACAATATAATCATTAGTGTAAATGCAAGTATTATTAAGACTAGGATATACATAATAGCTAAACAATAATTAAAAGTATAAAGGTATGAATCCATATAATCATGGGTGTATCTCAAAGACTATCTATGTATATAACAAGTTTAATAAGCATTGCATTTAAGCATGATTAGCATGAAAACCAATGATATGCTAAAACTATTCAATTTAAAACATAAAAACATAAACATGACATGTTAAAAACATAAAATAGAAAAGATAGTTACCAAAACCAATTAAACTAATATTCACTTCTCCAAACATGGTGGTCCTTCCACCAAAACTCCTTGATAACGATGCATCAATCTAAGTGTCCGTTGAGTTCTGATTGCAGCCACCATCAAGGCACCAAATCTCTTATGTCATGTGAGAGCCTACATCAAAAGAAATAGGAAAGGATTTTGATACCCAAACTTTCTGTGGTCCTCCGGGGTTAGCACCTCTCCTAACCCAAATATTTTTACTTCCAAAATTTAAAACATTAACCTATCATAACAAAATTTTATAATATGGCCCGTACGACCTCAATGTGTACAAGTGTACACTCTAACATATATGAAATCATGTGTGTGAGCATGATGAGCAAGTGTATGCCGTAAAAGGTATGCATGCAAATGTGGAGAATGTTTTTTTCGAAACATACATTCCAACTTGTGCGGTTCATAGCACATTGGCTCAAAGTGGAGCCTAAATAATTAACACTCTTTTTCAAAACATGAATATCATTCTCAAAATAGAAGAAAATGTGGAGCAAGCATAAGAAACAATATTTTTATCACAAGAAGGTGAAACAATAGAAGCATGATAAACATGAGAATCAAGATCATTTTTCAAAGAAATTTTTTCAATAGAAACACATTTCAATTCCTTGAAAATCAAAACAATTTTGTTTTTCAAAGAATTATCTTCTTTTAAAACAAAATCAAGTTTAGAAGACATAACATCATTCTTCTTCAAAAATAACATCAAAATCATTTTTGTTTTTCAAATTCTCATTTTTCTTTAAAACAAGATCAAGTTGAGTTTTCAATAAATCCCTTTCACTTGAAATCTCGACTTTCTCTTTCAAAACCAAATCGAGTTTTGAAAATAACATATCATTTTCCTTCTTTAAATCAAACTTTTATTTTTCAAAGCATTGTATTTTGAAAGCAAGTTTTTACAAAACATAAAAGCTCTTCATTCAAAGCATGTACATGCATAGCATTATCATCATTAGAAGAGCTAGCACAACCATCTAGATGAGTGTCCAAAGTTACTTCAAGAGAGTCATTCCCTTGGACCATGTAGCAAGTTTAGTAGGACTCATCTCCAATAGATTCTCTCTGTGAAATGTTTGAAGCTTGTTCCTTGTGAGAAATCAAAGTATTCCATACTGCAAAAGTGGAATCGCAATGAGAAATCAAAAAATATGTTCTTTGCAAAGTATGTGCTTTAGTGCATCCATGGCTTGTGCATTAGCCTCTAAATACTTGCCATTATCAATATATGATTTCTTGGTATTGACAAGATAAACATGCAATCCTAAGACTTTTAGGTAAGCACTCATTTTAAATTTTCACATGTCAATGTAAGAAACATCAAATATGGGTAGGCAAGATGAGTGTAAGCAAATAAGTGTACAAAGTAAATAACTAGATTATCAATATGAGGATCACTCCTAGGTGGTTAAACCGAATATCAGAAGCGCTAGCTCTGATACTAATTGAAAGTACACCTAACGGGCTGAATAGGTGTAGTGCTAATCTATATGACAAATAATATGGAATTAAAACTAAATGCTAACACACACAACGTGTAACCAAGAGTGAAGCCAAATTCTCTTTGAAAGGCTCTAGAAATTCTCCTCACGATTTCTCTAAACTAAGAGTTGAGGTGCTTCTATAGCTCTCTTGGTTAAATACAAGTGTGAACACATAAAAAATATCAAGCATGAATAGATATGAGCAAGAATAGCACTACAAGATATAAAGAGTAGAGAGTTGAGAGAAAAAGATCCAAAAGTAAACATCAAGATATGTTTCGGGGTTCGAGCCACTGCCCTACGTTCCCGCCTTCACCCAGAAGGATTTGTTGGCCCAAAGGCCTATCACCCTAGTTTTGATGATGATCAACTCATGAAGTTATGTTTACTAATGATCTTGTATTTAATTAGAGACAAATTCATTATCAAGATCTTAGTAGGTGCATAGTTCAACAAAGGATTTTAAGACAAGTTTTGGAGCTAGCACCGGTTGATTCACGAGCCTATGCATCAAGACCACATCAATTTGTTGAGCTCGTTGGATTGCACTTGGACCAAGTCAAGAGGATGAGAAGATGATTGGTCGCTAATGTTGCATATTTAATATCATATGTCTATACTTATTATAGAATAAAAGCCTGCATTGTCCTAATTAATTGTTTAATTTATTTGCAGGCCCAATCTTTAAGGAGATGAAGAGAAATGAGCCCAAAAACCCACCAGAATTCTGAATTAAATCAGAATTAATTCGCACACACAAAATCAGGGCAAAATCAAGAGGTTGAAACGGTTGAGAAGAATCCTCTCAGAATCGATCGGTTAAAGCCAAGAATCCAAGGTCATTTCGTCAGAATCTGGGGCTCAAACGAAGAAACCAACAAAGGATAAA
Organism: Agave tequilana; assembly: GCA_038442645.1. NCBI lineage: Eukaryota > Viridiplantae > Streptophyta > Magnoliopsida > Asparagales > Asparagaceae > Agave > Agave tequilana. Next base: position 271,792 of record JAVJIF010003938.1, on the reverse strand, counting down.
GGCAGAAACAACTCTCAGGATGACCCACCAATAGGGTGTGGCCATCTGGCCACACCCTGGCCGCGGAAACGCGGCTTGGGCCGCGTTTTCGCGGCTTGGTTGGGGAGTTAGGGGGAGCATTTGCTCCCCCGACCTCCCCGGGATCATGGTGGTTAGGGTTTTGCCTATAAAAGGCCTGTACTTGCGCTGAAAAAGGAGGCCAATGCAGATTAGGATTTAGCCTAGTTTTAATTTTTTATAGTTTAGGTTTTTCTTTTCTTTTTATGTAATTTGTATGTAACTTAGGGTAGAAGAAGATTCATGTAAGTAAGAGAGAGGGGCTGATGTTGAGAGTGACACCGACGATGTACCCTACTCCTTTCTTCCATTGTCTCTGCAATTAATAAAGGTAAAAGTTCTTTTTATGTTTGTGTTTTCTTTTGTTTCGTCTTCCTCTTCTACTTTACCTTGGTTGTTGTTGTTGAGTGTACAAGTGAATTTCAAAGCAAGTATAACTAAGCTACGTGAGAGCCAGCGATAGTTCATGAAGACGTTCTCCTCTTCCAAGAACCGCATCACTTCGTTCTTGCTAGGCTTGACGATATAATGTGCACGGGGACTGAGCTAGAGCTTATGATCTATGCGTTGAACGCCTCCGAAGCAAAGGTAGAACATGCAACGGTTTCCAGGTAAGTCATCACTCAACCTCGGTAAGTATTTCTTCCCTTTTCTTTACTTCTTTTCTTTTCTTTCTTAGTTTAGATCACCAATCACATCTTCCAAATCGTTTTCATTCTTCTTTCAACTCCATTTGTACATAGGCGTTTTTCTTGTTTTCTGATTTGTCCACCTTCTTCATCTCTCGATTTCTTCTTAACTTTAACCTTTAACTTTCTTTTTCTTTTTCTTAACTTTAAAAATAGAGACGAACTATCGTTTGGTTTTTATAACGATTTCAATAAAACTATAAACGCTTCCATCGCAAAACCCTCCTTGTAGATCACGACCCGCATAGCCACTTGCTATAGTGGAAGAATTGAGCACTTGCACATTCTCTTTTTAAGTTCTATAATCTCGTATTTTGTGTGCAGGTTGTGCCTCAATCAAAATTTGGCGCCGTTGCCGGGGAGGGTAAAACGGTTTTTATTGAAATCTAAATTTTTATTGAAAATTTTTAGAACTAAACGAATTTTCTTCTCTGTTGCAGGTTACAGGGCAAGCAAAGCAGGAAAATAAGTTTGCAGTGACATACAAGTGGTATTGGGCCTCTGCTCTAGAAAGCAGAGACCCATTGCCCTCTGAATTGCCGCGTTTCCACGGCAAAAGCCGCGGATCCGCGGCAATAAAGAGCTGACTACTAACAGGTTTTTGCAGGGCTGCTAGCTTTGCAAATTCTAGTTTGCTGCAATTATTTATTTCTATATGCCATCACAAAAACCTGCTAATAATCAACAGTAAAAAGTTTATTTCAAAAGTTAAAAATTGATTAGACGTTTGCATTTTAAGCACGTATCTTTTCAATTCATTTACTTTTACTGTTGAAGAGTGCTGGAGCAAGGTACGTATGCATTGCATTTAGCATAGGACTCACTTCTTGGTTGATTTATATCGCTTTGAGTGAATCTTACATATCTTGTACACTTGCACAAATTGATCTTAAGGGCACTAACCCATTAACAAGATAAGGTGGGGATTTGATCACCCTTCCTTAGCCCAAAAATCACATTCCAAGCACTCACTAATCCAAGCCTAACTAAAATTGAGTAGACGTTGGCCCTAGGGACATCTCAGACTCAATTAGGAGATTATCCTAAGGGGGAAAAATGTTGGAATCTAACTCCTGCAAAATCAGTGTTTAGGAAAGGGATTGAGGGCCGAAAGCCCGAAAGTTGGTGGTTATTTAATTAAGGAACGTCTTTGACGGAAAACCTCCCACCAACCTTCCCTGACCTGGCTGATTAGCTTGTGGTTAAAGTCTACATTAGACCTCCCGTGGACAGTCTAACCAGTTAGGAGTCGTCTAGGTCCTAAGTCTACCCTAACTTAGGCTAGAATTTTTTCTTTTTTGTTTGTTTATTTGTTTATTTTTCTTTGTTTGTATTCTATTGTGTGATATGGACCATAATAATAATTTTTCAACTACAATAATTAATCCATATTCACACCGACTTCATTTTCGGATATTACCAACCCGGCATATCATAACTTTGACCAACCCAGTGTGCCGGATTGGTCTTATCCGAATCAATATGACCCATACCCCCATCTAATAACTATAATTTCCATAATGATTTCAACTCTTCACCGAGTCAGTGGGGATTCACCTCCCCCGAGCATAATTTCCAACCAACTTGTCCTTCTTCTCCACCTAGTCCACAATATTTTCAAGAGTCATACTCAGTTCCACCCGTCCAAAATAGGAAACCATCAATTTTGGAAATGAGTTTGCGTGAGTCCAAACACAAATCTAAAAATCTGATAGACTCACAATTTCACTACCACTTCCAAGATAATTCTTCATCTTTTCATCAAAACAATGAACATATCACCTATGAAGAGATGCTTGAATCCATGACTCAGGCTCAAACGCTCGTAATAGTGAAATAGATATGATGGTCGAATCTCTACGTTCTCACCGTTGGACCAGTTCTGATGTCACTACCCATTCTGTTAGAGCCGAAGAGTCATGTAGTTTTAGAAATCAAGATTCCATTTCAGAACAACCATTTGAACTTGCCCAAACTCCAAATTTTGAAAAAGATATTGACAGTTTAGCAAGTTTTCCTTTTCCTGAAATAGAACTTGAAAATGAATATGATCCTCAACCCCAACTTAGTGATTTAATTCTACTTCCTGATTCGATTATGACTCCGGTATCTTCACCTGATTTCGATCTTTTCCCGGAGTCAACACTGGATCCTGTACCAATTCATAATGAAATTGAATCACCCATCTTTGAGGATCATATTAAACTTGACCAATTATATACTTTTGAAGATCCTATTGACAAATTGGCAAGTTCTCAATTTTTTGATATTGAACTCAATGAGATATGTGACCCAGATTCTCAAATATGTGATCCAGTTCAACTTTCTGAATCAATACTGACTCCTGTTTTGTCACCGGACTTGAGTAATATGCTAGAGTCAGTTTTGATTCCCCCACCTATCATTTTTGAACTTGACTCACCAACATTAAGTCACATTCCATTGTTCGAAAATACATATGGACTAGAGTTTCAATTTCTTGACTTGGACCCACTTCCTGAACCTATTCTGACTCCTGAACCTTTACTTGACTTAAGTCAACTTCCTGAGTCAGTATTAGTTCCTGTCCTTCCTGAGTCCAAGTCAACCGTTCTATCATTTCATACTCCATTCTAGGACGAGGGGTTGACAAATTTGACTCTGAAATTTGTTATGAAATTTGGAAATTAGATGGGGTCACATACTTAATAAAAATCCTTCATGGACAAATCTTTTTAATGGGTTATATTAAAGATATTTCTGGTGGGTTCCTCCAAGACCCAAGAAAAGTGGATTGGGCCGCGTTTCGTGGACCAATCAGACCACCACCGGAACCACCACCTTAAGGTAACCTTTTTCCTTCCCTTTCTTCTTTTTCATGCATCTATGCATTAATTCATACATTGAGGACAATGCATGAGATAGGTGTGGAGGAGGGTCTAACATAACTTTTCTTTTTAAAAAAAATAAATAAAATAAAATAAAAAAAATTAACATTTTTCTTTACTTTTAAAAACTTTTTGAAAAACTAGAAACAATATTTTGACTTATTTTTGTAAGAAATTAAGTTAATTTTAAGGAATAGGAAAATCCAAATTAGGATTTCTTATACTTGGTCAAAATAAGATTATTTGTTTGATTTTTAGAGTTAGGAAGATAATTTGTCAAAGTAATTTGGTCTTGATCTTTACCTTGATGAAATATGCACATTTCATACACTTACACACGTAGGGTTCAAAAACAAAGATTCTTATGCCTTATATAAAAAAAAAAACAAGTCTAATTATTGATTAGCTAGGTGCTTTGGCCTAAGCAAGCCTTAGTATTTATGCGAAAGATGATTAGATAAGTTATAAAAAAAAATTATATATATATACAAACAAATCTAATTATTGACTAGTTAGGTGCTTTGGCCTAAGCAAGCCTTAGTATTTATGCGAAAGATGATTAGATAAGTTTGAAAGAAAAATCCTCTGATTAAGCTGAGTATTTGTGCCTAATAAAGCATAAGTATTCACGCCTAAAAGAGGTTCATATAATAAAATCCTTAGTTTTGTGGCCTGGTTTGCTCGAGTCCTTAAGTCCTTGGGGGTGTTTTCTCACCTGGTGCCCTAAGACCGTTTGGTTTGGGAGTCATCGATTAAAGGCTCGTTACATAGGCAGATTAGAAAGCCTAATAAAACTAAGGAATAATACCACAAAAAAAAGTATATATATAAAAATAAATAAGGTATAAGAGTTAGAGTTAATGAACCCTTAGTCAAAATTTTCACATTCACAAGGTGCATATGACTTAGGGTAAAGTAATAGACTAGATGAGAAGCACAATTTGACTCCTTACTTTGATTGATAACAAATTTTTGAATAGAGACTAAGTTTAGGAATGAAAAATTCGGCTTTCCTATAACTTATAGATTGCTTAGATCTTACAATCATATTTCAAATATTTTTCTCTTTCAAAATGCTTTTCGAAAATACTAACTTTTTATTTCCCTTTCTTTATGGATTTTGTGGGTGTAATCCGCTAAAAACCCTCACGAGACAACACTCGTCCTCTAGGAGAAACCTAGAGGTTTAACGGCTTGTTGCACATGCTCAGTGCAATCGCGCGACCTGCGAAAGTGGTCTAATAATCCTTAGTATAGTTTAGTTGTTTTGCTCGAGGGCGAGCAAAAGATAGGTATGGGGGTGTGATTGGTCGCAAATGTTGCATATTTAATATCATATGTCCATACTTATTATTGTAGGCTGTCTAAAAATCACTAAAAGACAAGCCATTAAAAAGCAGAGTTTCAAGTTCTAGACGCGAAGGCTCAACATCAAGGCGCGTGGGCTCAACACCCGCGTCTCAACCTCAAGGCGCATGGGCTCGACACCCGCGTCTCAGCACCAAGGCGCGTAGGCTCGACACCCGCGTCTCAACATCAAGGCGCATGGGTTCGACACCCGCGTCTCAACATCAAGGCGCGTGGGCTCGACACCCGCGTCTCAACCTCAAGTCGCATGGCTCGACACCCGCGTCTCAGCACCAAGGCGCGTAGGCTCGACACCCGCGTCTCAATATCAAGGCGCGTGGGCTCGACACCCGCGTCTCAACCTCAAGGCGCGTGGGCTCGACACCCGCGTCTCAGCATCAAGGCGCGAGGGTCCAGATCCGCGCCTCGGTTATAACCGCCCTGGTTATTGGGCCAGTCACTGCCCACATAGCGGGGAAGTGGGGAAGTTGGCCCCTCATCGTGGAGCATTTTTAGGGGGCACGTTCACCCCCTAGGACCTCTATAAATAGCCTCGTTTGCTATGAGGTCGAGGCAATCAGAAGAGAGGGGATAGACACAAGGGCGATCAGAAAGGCATCTGACATCAAGAGGATCAGAAGATCACAGAGAGAGACAGACCGAGACAGGAGAGAGCTCAACTCTTCGTCAAGCTCGCTGCATACGAGTTATTCTTTTCCTACCTTCTCTTTGAGAGTTTTGGTAGACAGAGCTGTGCTACTCCCTCTACCAGCCAAAGAGAAGATTCCCTGACGATCCCGACGGTCATCCGGTCAACGGAGAACAAGATTCACTCTCCACCGCCACACGAAGAACCCAGCACTAAACAAAGGGAGGATTCAAGACTCAACATCCTCCCTCCCTTGTAACTGGAAGGAAAAAGCAGTTTTGTTGTAATTTTTTCATCTGATTCAAGGAAAATTTTACAGTAAAGACTTCTTTCTCTTTTTTCCGGTGCGTACAAGAGATGGCGACTCCGTTGGGGGCTACATTTGTCACTGATGAGCAAATCGTGGCGCAGGATGACGTCCTCCATAAGGGGAAGATGGTCGAATCGCTCATTGTCGAGTTCGACCAGGCGAAGTACGAAGAGTTTCTCTCTTCCGGCTCCAAGAGCCCAAAGACCCGCGTCTGCCGCCGGGTCTTGACGGGGAATGGCCCCGAGGCCCGATCTGTGGCTCTCTCGGGCGCTGCTGCTGCCAACTGTGCCAAGTAAGGTACATGCGCCAACGCCTCTCAGAAGGCCCGCGTGGTCCCAGGCACAACTGCCTTTGCGACCAACCGCGTCGCACAGAACACCCGCGTCAGCGTCTCTCAGGAGACCCGCGTGGTTAAAATCTCTGATGTTCAGCATCAGGATGTTGTTGGTCTCTCTCCACCTCCGCGACGCAACCAGAACGCTGAGCGTCGACAGAGGAGACGTGCGCGTCAGCTGCAAGTTGGAACCTCTGGTTGTCTGACTGAGGCTGGACGCAGCATACAAACTGGCGCCTTGCTTGCGCCCCGCGAAGTCCGCGTTTGGCGGCCCAAATGCGAGATTCCTTCAGTTAGGTCCTCTGAGGACCAACTCACCAAACGCCAAGGTGAAGCCTCTGCGCCTTGTCAAGCACAAGAGGCACGCGCCTATAGACGTGGGGCCCAGCAGCCCACTCTCTCTCAAGTGTCTCTGCCCCGACACACCAAGCAGTAACGCGACAGGCGTGTCTTGTCTCAACAGAGATGCCAGACGCGCGCTGAACAGCTGCGGCGCGAGAACCGCGTCCCTGAAGCCTGCGTCCAGGCTGTACAGCACATGGATGCCTCCCGTCTTCGACGTTGCGAGGCTAATCTTTTCAATCCCCCTCCCATGGACTTGAGGGATTATTTGACGAAGAAAAGAAGTGCCAATCAGGCCACTTCGTCGTGTTGCTGCCAACGGCTCATCCATATGCTCTCTGAGTGCCGTTGCGGATCAGGCGTACATCAGCAGTCTTTAGCCAGACAGCTGACCCTGATTCCCCCGTCAGGTAAAAGAAGACGCTCCCACAGAAGGAGAACCTTCTCTGACGTTGAGTACCCGGAGCTCACTGCGAATATGACAAGCAGGAGCTAGGGAAAACAACCTGCAGTCAGCTCAGATGAGTCTGACTCTGAACCGGAAGGGGTGTTATCAACACACTCGCACCCGGACTGGGGCCATTCCCCCAATTGACTATAATGCCTTAGCCCATGGCATTAAAGTGAATGATTCTCACTCCGCCGTAGTGGAATCGAGGGCTTCGAACTCTTCCGTCGAGAAGGAGACCTCTGCCTACATGACAGGCACTCCTGAGGAGACGGCTAAACGTTTAGAGCAGATCTAGAAGGCACAAATGGATATGATTCTTTCTCAGCAAGAATCTATCAACTCCCTTAAGTAGGCAATTGCACAGCTGCTCGAAGACAGGAGGAGGTCTCCTCCTAAAAAGTCAAAGGGCAAAGGGAGAAAGGGAGAAAGTTCATCTTCCGAACCTTCTGAGGAGACGCGGCGATCTACTTCCGGCTCGTCCAAGTCCTCGTCGCAAGTAAAGGGCGACCAAGGCCCGGGGAAGGCTCATGCTAAAAGAATGAGTCAACTGGAGCGACGCCTCGAGGCCCTTGCCAATCGCAAAGACCTCCAAGAAGTAGGAGTGGTCCGGCCCTATCCGGCTGAGTGGGACTTAGTTCCATACCCTCCCAAGTTCAAAGCTCCAACTCTCAAAGCCTTTGATGGGAAGGGGTCACCCAATCAGCATATCTACTACTTTAAATCCCAAACTGGGAATGTAGTAGATAATGATGCCATCCTGGCGCGTCTGTTCATCGGCACCCTGAAAGGGTTGGCCTTTGAATGGTTCATGAAGCTCCCAGAAGGTTCTATCAAGAACTGGGGCGATTTGGAGAAGTTGTTCTTAACACGCATCTTCGAAGATGACTCGGAAGTCACGATGCCCACCCTTTTGGCTACTAAACAGCGAAAGAGAGAGTCCGTTAAGTCTTTCGTGGAAAGGTTTCGGAACGTGGCACTCCGGTGTCCAAGCGGTATGACCCAGGCCACCCTGGTGGAAACATGTCGCCACAATCTCCAAACCTCACTCCTTGCTCAAATAGGAGTTGCTGAAAGCCGCACCTGGAAGCAATTAGTCCAACAAGGTGAACAGGCTGAGGAGATTGTCGCCCGCGTCAGAGCAGAGGAAGGTAAGCCTAGGCCGGAAAGGTCGACAAGGCGTGCGCCAGACACATCCCTCCAAACAAAGCGGAAGGATAATCTGGCAACGGAGACCAAATCTCCCGCCAAACCTCAATCAGGCAAGGCGAGTGGCTCTTCAAGCCAGCCACGCGCCAACAAGCAATATTCCTTCAAGGAGGAACATGTCGATTCGCTCTTTAAACTACTCAACAAGAGCAACCGACTGAAGCTCCCTGAAGCTAGGCGCCCCGAGGAAGTCGGCAAGACCGACAATCCCACCTATTACTTGTACCACAGGATGCTGGGGCACCCTACTAAGAGCTGCTACGTCTTCAAGGACATCCTTCAAGCTCTGATTGACGCGAAGGTGTTAAAGCTCCGACCAGAGCAGAAGAAGGTGACGGCTAATGTGACGTCACTTCTCCAGTTTGGAAGACAACCCCCAACGCCTGCGGGGGTGGTCCCTATCCCAAGAGGAGAGTTGAGAGTGGTCAACACAGACCCTCACCAGCAGCAAGCGAAAGGCTTGGTACCCGTTCCTACACCTCAAAGGGAAACCATGTGGGTCCACCCTAACCTTGTCAATGAACAGCAATGGACTACTGTGACCAACAGGAAATCCAAAGGCAAGGCAAAGGCCTCGTCCTACAATGTGGTGGGTGCCTCCTCTCGAGAAGCCGAGACTGATGTTCCCTCGTTAACCGACTCAGAGGAGGAAACAATAGTCTTGGCCGCAGAGCCCAACCAACCGATGGCGGGAACCCGTTCGGGACAGCCGTACTTGAAGCAGTATGGCGAGATGGCAGTAGTCCCTCCACAACCGCTGCAGAACTAACCAAGCCCTCCACAAGACAACCTGTGGAGTAACAGAAAGAAACTCGATTTTCTCGAGTTCTTTCGAAAGGTATGGCGGAAGGATCCACGACACCTTACCGCTTTGATGTCCTGGCTCAACTAGCCAACATCCCGGCACGCATTACCTTGTACGAACTTCTTAGACTATCAAAGTCGACCAGAGAAGCTCTACAAGAAGCTCTGGCAAATGCCGAGGTCTTCATGACCCAGGTGCCGAAGGAGGAAGATGTAGAGGATTGCCTCCACACCTCCCCAAATGCTCCCTGCATTACCTTCACAGCAGATGATATGCAGGTTGAAGGGAAGCATGATCGACCCCTGTATTTCACAGGGTATATTGGATCGTCTGAGGTGAACCGCATTCAGGTAGATCCAGGGTCCGCGTTGAGCATCATGCCTCGCCGGGTCATGCAACATCTGGGCATTCCCACTCATCGTTTGAGCCCTACTCAGACAACTATCTATGGATTCAATGCCAACCAGACCCGTTCGATGGGGAAAATCAAGCTCAAATGCCAGATTGGAAGCCTCAAGTCGGAAGTGACATGCTACATCATCGACGCCGACACTTCCTACAATCTATTGCTGGGACGACCGTGAATTCACCGCAACTCCATCGTTCCCTCCACTCTCCACCAAGTCATGAAATACATTGACGGGAGTGGAAAGGTGCAGACGTTGATTGCCGAAAGGTATCCATTCAAAGGGGTCGAGAATTATTTCACCGACTCTTTGCTGTACCAAGATCCGGTGGAGACGGATGAAGTCCCGCGACCAGAGGAGCCAGACTCTGGTAACGAAGCTGACACTGAGCCCGAGAAAGAAGAGTGCCTGTGGGAGTTAGAACCACTTGTAAAGAGCACTAATAAGCTCGATGTTGATGATACCACCGACGATGTAGGCGGTTGGTATATTAATGAAGATTTAGATTTTGCGTATTTTTCTGTGTTTGCTTCTGATTCAGTACCATCAGACACTAGCACCGAAGTAGACGATGACCCCTGGTCGGCAATAGATGCTTTGACATCGTTGCATGTACCAGTGAAGTCGTCCTTCGAGACGTACCAAGATAATGGTAATGCGCAAGAATCTATATTTATGGTTCCAGCAAGACGGAAAGGCCAAAAATCAATTCTTTTTGGGCGAATCTCGTCTGAACCAACGCCCCGCGAAGAATCAGAAGGCGAGGAGGAATCCCCTCAGTTCGGTCATTATGAACCAAAAGCACTCAAAATGATGAGATGCATGGGGTACGACCTGACCAACAGACCCGGGTTGAACTTTGGCAAAGGAAGGAGGACGCTGCTTCGATCCTTTGTGCCGAAAGGGAAGGCCCCCGATTATTATCATCGGACGCGCCGGGGGTTGGGCTATGTATCAACTCCGGTCCCATCAGCCTCCGATTCTCAGGAATCGTCGAGCAACGATTACTCTTCAGACACATCATCTTTGGAGTCAGATGTCAGTGTCGGCAACATCTTCAAGGAACTTTCAGTGAACATGGTTTCGACAAGCCACCTGGAAGATGGAAATGAAGAAATGATCCAATCTGATACAGATCCTTGGATCAAACATTTAAATGCTCTTTGGGACACTCGCTTTGAACAACGCGAGCCACCCACAGAAAATAAGGTTGTTCAGATCAACCTAGGAGATGAGGCTAACCCTAAGCCTATCTTCATAAGTGACGGCCTGTCACCTTCGGAGAAAAAGGATCTAATATCTCTTGTACAAGAATATATAGACGTCTTCGCTTGGAATTATGAGGACATGCCAGGACTCGATCCTCAGGTGGCTATGCACCGCCTCAACATCAATCCGGACGTAAAGCCTGTCAAACAACAGCAGCGACAGTTTCGTCCAGAAATAATGGAGGCAATTCAATCAGAAGTCAGAAAACTTATTGATTCTGGCTTCATCAGGGAAGAACAACATCCCGACTGGGTAGCCAACATCGTCTCCGTCGCCAAGAAGAACGGGAAGATCCGAATTTGTATCGACTTCCGCGATCTAAACGAGGCCTGCCCCAAGGACGAATTCCCATTGCCGATCACAGATGTCATGATTGACAATACTTGTGGATTCGAACGAATGTCCTTCATGGACGGATTCTCAGGATACAATCAAATCAAAATGTATCCTGATGACGAAAAGCATACCTCCTTCAGGACACCTCTAGGGGTATATTGCTACACCATCATGCCCTTCGGGTTGAAAAATGCAGGGGAAACATACTAAAGGGCCATGAACGCCATTTTCCATCAGCAAATACGCAAAACGGTGGAATGTTATGTTGATGACATCGCGGTAAAAATCGCACTAAAGGTGATCACATAGCGGACCTGAAGGTGGTCTTCGACATCATGCGGGCTCATCAATTGAAGATGAATCCCACAAAGTCCTTCCTGGGGGTGGCCAGTGGCAAATTCTTAGGATTTGTTGTAACATCCACCGGAATTCACTTGGACCCGGAAAAGGTTCGCGCTATCCAGGAGATGCAACCCCCGAGAAATCTCAAAGAACTCAGGGGATTATAGGGACGATTGGCGTACATCCGCAGGTTTATCTCAAACCTCTCCGGAAGATGCCAACCCTTCGCTAAGTTAATGAAGAAGGGTGTCTCATTCATTTAGGATGACGCTTGCCAACAAGCGTTCGAGGAAATCAAGCAATACCTCACCCAACCACCAGTCCTTGCAGCTCCGGTATCCGGAAAGCCTTTCCTGGTGTACGTCCGGGCAATGGATCATTCTTTGGGAGCTCTATTAGCTCAGAATGATGATCACGGACGAGAGCAAGCAATCTACTATTTGAGTAGAACAATGATCGGAGCCGAACATCGGTATAACCCGATCGAGAAGGAATGTTTGGCATTAGTGTTCGCTATTCAGAAAATGCGGCACTATCTGGTAGGCCAAACTATAAACGTCATATCAAAAGCCAACCCCCTGAGGTTACTTATGACTAAGCCTTCATCATTAAACGGCCGGCTGGCAAAATGGGCCATATTGCTCTCCCAATATGAGATGCACTTTTTACCACAAAAGGCTATTAAGGGACAAGCGGTGGCGGATTTCCTAGCTGAGCACCCAGAGCCGAGGGCAGCCAAAGTCTACGAGGATCTACCAGATGAAGTTGCTGAAGTCTGCCTGACTCAGACATCGTTCGAAAGTCAAGTATGGCAACTTTTCTTCGACGGTGCATCAAGAACAAGCCCAAAGGGACACGTAGTAGCGGGGGTAGGAGTAGTACTCGTATCCCCACAAAATTATGTGATTCCCCGAGCTGTCTCATTAACTGAGCCTTGTTCCAACAATGTAGTGGAGTACAACGCTCTTTTGATTGGGATGCAATTCGCCGATAAGATTGGCGTTAAAAATCTCGAGGCATACGGCGACTCTAAACTCATCGTCAGCCAAGTTCGCGGGGAGTACGAAGTCAGACATGAGGACCTAGTACCCTACCACAACGCAGCTATCCGCATGGCCGAGGGGTTTACAAGCTTCTACATCGACCATGTACCGCGCAGGCAAAATGCGCACGCGGATGCACTCGCATCCCTCGCGGCCTCCTTAGCTCTTCCAGCTGGAGCAATGGAGAAGATATTCGTCTACAGCCACGACCTGTATTGCCCGAGAAATGCTCTCGAGGGCTATCAGGAGTCAAAGGGAGATTGTCAAGGCAAAGAAGCACTGGAATTGTCAACCGGTCCAGAGCTTAAAGACTGGCGATTCCCCTACATTAATTTCGTCTTATACGACATTCTGCCTGAAGACACCAAGGAGGCGGCTGCCATTCGAAAGAAAGCCCCCAAATTCTATTATAATGCGATTACGCGAACATTGTATCGTCGATCGCATGACGGGATCTTGCTCCGGTGCCTCTCACCAAAAGAAGCCCAAGAGGTATTGAGAGAAGCCCACGACGGTATGTGTGGAGTCCATCAACCTGGCCCAAAACTGGCACATCGACTCCAAAGATTGGGTTACTATTGGCCCAAGATGGTTGCCGACGCCGTCACCTATGCTAAAAGATGCCACGCTTGTCAAGTGCATGGGGATTTCATCCATCAAGCACCAGGGTATCTCCACTCTACAACCTCTACCTGGCCATTTGAAATGTGGGGGATGAATGTGGTTGGCCCTATCAGCCCACCATCATCAAAAGGACATCGGTTCATTTTGGCAATAACCGATTATTTCTCTAAGTGGGCTGAGGCCATTCCTTTGAAGGAGGTCAAATCGTCGAACGTGATCAAGTTCGTGAAACATCACGTTATTTACCGTTTCGGTGTACCTCGGCGAATTGTCCATGACAATGGACCTCAGTTCATCAGCCAGGCTTTCCAGAGATTCTGCGCTAAGTTCAGAATCCAGAGTGTGTCCTCAACGGCATACTATCCTGCCGCTAACGGCCTCGCAGAAGCTTTCAACAAGACTATTGGCAAGCTTCTCAAGAAGTTCGTCTCGAAAAGTCAACGAGACTGGGACGACAAGTTGGGTGAATGCTTATGGGCTTACCGCACAACTGTGCGAACCCCAACTAAAGCTACGCCATTTTCTTTGGTATACGGGTGTGAAGCCGTGCTCCCACTGGAAATCCAAATTCCATCTCTACGCGTCGCCTTGACAGCGGAGATGACAACAGAGGAAAAGCATCGACAGCGACTCCAGGAACTGGAGGCCTTAGATGATAAACGTCTGCAGGTCCAACAACAAATCGAGCTCTACCAAGCTCGTATTACCAGAGCCTTCAACAAGAAAGTTAAAATGCGAACTTTCAAGAAAGGTGATCTTATCTTAGCCGTCAGAAGACCCATGGTAATGACGCACAAGACAAAAGAAAAATTCCAACCCAAATGGGAAGGACCATTTGTAGTAGAGTCAGTCTACTCAAATGGGTCATATCGCCTCATAACCTCAAATGGCGATACACTCATGATGCCGATCAATGGCAGGTTCCTGAAGAAAAACTATCCTTAGATGGTATTCTTCCGCTAATCAAGTTAAAAGTACACCTCTGATCAAAGTAAGAAGAATTTCTTCATTATAACATCTGACGCCCCTGACGGCTAAGGATAGAGGAAAATATTGGCTTCTAAGCCCAACATAAGTCTTCGACAACTCATCATGCTGAGGGGAATAGCATGGCTAGCCCAACTCAAACGGTAGTTGGTAAAGGCACCTCAAATCCGTTATAGCTGAGGGTTTGCTAAAAATCCTAAGTGGACTTGGCTCCACTCTTTCCTCCAAAATCCCTTACCAATTCTCATCCACAGAATGGTAGGTCTACAAAATACAACCATTACTAAGTTAACACTATACCTCTGGTAATGAAAACTTTTCAATATTCCTTGTCGAGTACAAATTTTGTTTGTCAACTCTACACGGAGTATCAAACTTTCAAATTTGCCAAGTTAACACTATACCTCTGGCACTTCAAATTTTCACTTGTCAATTCTCACCAATAGAATGACAGGTCCTCAAATTGCTCTTATCATGAGTCAATCTTGGTCAAGTTAATACTACACCTCTGACAAATTACTGTTAAAGTTTAACACCACACCTCTAAACAGTAATCAGGTTTCTGTCAGGTTTAATATTACACCTCTGACAGTCACTTTTCTTCAGACTTCCATATCGAAGCTGAAATGGATGATGCTAAGTTAACATTACACCTCTAGCATCAAGTCATTACTAAGTTAAACAATACACCTATGGCCATGACTTTCCCTCGGACTTCCTCATACAAGCCGAGATGACCAATGCCAAGTCAACATTACGCCTCTAGCATTACCCTCACTGTCAAGTTAAACATTACACCTATGACAGTGACACTTCTGAGTTAAGTTAATATCACACCTCTGACTCACATCCTTGTCAAGTTAACATTACACTTCTGACAAGACCACTTTCAACCCGTTAAGTTAATATCACACCTCTAACGGTAACAAACTTTCCTAGATTCCCCACGAGTCTAGTCTCACTTGTTATTCTCTTCAACAGAATAACAAGTCTACCTAAAAATATTGTTAGGTTAATACTACACCATCAACAGTGTTTCCATCAAATCCCCAGCTGAGCTCAATCAAGTTAATCCCAAACACTTGATAAAAGTTCACCCTCACTGGGGGTACCAATTCTACTTGTCACTTTCTCTTATAAAGTGGCAGGTCCACTAAAAATTATTTCATCTCTGTCAAGTTAATATTACACCTCTAACAGTATTGCGAGAGTTCCCGAAATAGGATCTTTCCCTACAAAGTTTGACTTATTAAGATTATCATCATAATTTTGACAAAGTCAAAGATTCTTTACTTCTATGAGTCTAATTGAAGACAAAAAGTTTAAGACAATGAAAGAGGCAAAAAGAAAAGTGTCACTTTTATTTATATCCAGGCATACGAAAGTGATACAAAACGCTCTCTTATACAATAAGATTGAGTGTTACAATTAAGGAGTACAAAGAAGTCCCCCTCTCTCTCAGAGGCCGTACTCACTCCTTGAAGCCGCATCTGATTCCAAGTGCACGATGTTTGGAAAAGCGCCAAACTGTGGTGACAATAGAAGCTGGCCGCACCACGATGTATGATGTAAACATCGAAAGAGCCCTAGCTAACTAAGCTAAGAGCAATGGTGTTCTTGAGGTCCGGTGGCAGCAGAAAGCCCTGCAACCCTTCATTCATGAGCATCTCTTTCGCCAGAAGGCCATCCAACAAACATGGAGTGTCCTCGATGTCACTTCTGGGGTGAGAGAGGAAAGGGATGCTATCTGCCACTATATCCACCGTAACCCCCTCGCCGCCATACCCACTGTGACCGTGACCAGCCCGCAAGCATGACGGGTGCGTCACGTTCAAAGAGATCTTGACGAGGGTTAAGTCCCCATCAGGGATCGTGATTTCTTCCCTTGTGGACGACGGAGACTATGATTCTTCCCTTGTGGACGAACATCGAACGAGTTCGCCGACCGGAATATTCTTCCAGGGGCCCAGCGAACCTAAAAAAGGACAATCAAGCCTACCTACAAGGAATAAACAAGGGGGTTAGAAAATCTGGAACTTAGTATACTTCAACAAAGAAAACTAAGTGACAGACGCGGCTATTGTTGAAAACTTCAGACGCGGGAATGAGCCCGCGCAGTGAGTCAAAATACCGCGTCAACAGAAGCAGACGCGAATCAAAACTGTGCCACACACAGGATTCAAACACAGTCAACGCGAATCAAAACTGTGCCACACACAGGATTCAAACGCGGTCTCATTTTGCGCCCGCGCCTAAAACACAAGGCGCGAAAGGACTCAGACGCCGAAAATTGCCATCTCCCTATCGAGGGAACAGGGGTTGCAAAATTCGGGTCTGAAACCTTCGGCCCGAGTTGGAATTCATCCAAGTCAGTGGCCTTAAAACGCGAGCTTTATGAGCAAAGTCAGCGCCAAGTGCCAAAGACTTCTATACTCGCGTCCAGGGAAGTTTAAGTCGGTGGCGCAAATTCCAGAAGGAAGGCACCAACTATGACTTCATGACAACCTTTTCAAGAGATGCCAAAGTGCAAACCTAGGTGGACTAGAAACATCACGGCAAGTCGGGACGGCATACCAGTAGAGGCCTCTGTCATGAGTTTAACTCTCTGCATCAGAGTATAGACATGGAAGGTGATCAGAGAGACACTTTGTCCTGAAGAGACCAAACAGAAGCATAAAAGCTCTGGGTCATCTTCTTCCCCGGAGTCGTCTTCATCCATGAAGACAGTACCCCTGTTAGAAACTCTGAAGAAGGCGGAAGTTCTCAGAGCAATCGTTCTCTTAAAAGAGAAAATAGTCTAAGATTGGGACTGCTAAAGAAGGCGAGCCCCTATTTATAGGTCGCTCCTGGTAACCGTCATTAATGGTTCATCAATTGGAACCGTCGGCCTTAATGACCGCACGATTGTCAAAGTCCAATGGGAAGCTGACGCGTGGAGGGTCGCTTCGGGAAACGTTGAAGACGCTGGTCTACAACCGCCAGCGCCGGTTTTACATTAAAGGGCATTAACGCCCAAGTCCAATGAAGAACCGACGCGTGGACAACTGCTTTGGGAAACAACGGATGACCCGGTTTCCCAATCGTCAGTGAAGACTTGACGTTCAAAGATCTCATAAAATCTTTATGTCAGGCCGCATGTAACGTCTGGAAGTTACATCGATACGCAGATGGGAAAACCGCGTCCTGGAACCCGCGTCTCCTTTTTCAGAATGAGTGACGTCCACCTGCGTTCCAAAGGAAAGACCGCGTGACTCAGAATCGCATCCCTTCAGCAAACAGGGCCCATTTTAAGGGAAAGCACTGGACTCAGCAAAGGACTTAGTCCATTCTGAGATTAAGGGGAAAATACACAAGGCTGCGTCCCTCGCGTCCGCTCGAGTCGCGTCTTCATTGGTAGGACAGACTCGCGTTACTCAAAGCCGCGTTTCTCTCTGCGAGTTGACGCCGCCGCGTCTCCCTATGGATTGATGCTGCATCTCATCAAAAGGACTTAGTTCTATCTGAGTTCTTATGAACTGATGACCGCGTCTCTCCATGAATTGACGCCGCGTCTCATCAAAAGGACTTAGTTCTACCTAAGTCCCTATGAACCAATGCCGCGTCTCATCAAAAGGGCTTAGTTCTACCTAAGGTCCTATGGGTCAAACGTCGCGTTTCATTTAAAGAACTTAGTCTCACCTAAGTTCAGCATTCACAGTCAGTTAATCAAAGATTGTGATCAAGAGGTCAAATTCATCAAAGGAGGTGGAACCAAAAACTTCAAAGACTTTTATTATATCAAAAATGATAAAAGCTAATACAAAACACTCTTAGTGAACAGAGTGTCCTTTTCTTAAAAAAAAAGAGAGAAGGCTACAAGTCCTGGTCCGCCAAAGTACGGATTTGCTCTCTAAGGCGATGTATCTTATGTTGACGCGCCTTCTCAACCTCCATGAGAGCTCGGGCCCGCAGATCCGCTTCCGACAAAAATCCCTGCGCTTGCACTCGGAGGGATTCCAGCTCGGACGAACGAACAGAGAGGTCCGCTTCAGCTTGCGCCTTGGCAACCTCTAACTCCGCTAGCCTCTTTTCAGAGGTAGCAAGCCTCTCTTCGTTGAAGACAATCATGGCCTCAGCCCTGGCTATAACAGCCCGAGAGTCAAGGATAGCCTGCTTTGCAGGCTGTATGATTGTCTCTGACTCCTCGGACTTAATCGCCAGCCTTTGGTGATCAGCCTGGACACGTTCAAGAAGACGAGTGCTATCGGTGATCTTCTCCTCCACCTCTCTTCGCTCCTGCTCTTGAGCAACAAGGAGCCTATTCAGCGTTTCTTGGGCTTCGTGGGATGAACTGGCATCATCCTCCAGGGATCGAAGCTCTCTCAGGTGCTGTCCCAGCTGATCCACCAGCAGCTGACTCGCCTGGCCTAGCGAAGGGCCTCCGGCCAACTTGATGTTCTCGACCTGGTTTTCGAGAAACATCTGGGCAAAGTCAAGGGAGCTACCCCTAGTCAGGACGAAATCGATGCATGTTCGCATCGAGGTAAGGAACTGCTGCACCGCCTGGCGTGTCAAAAGCTCCATGATATCATCATCCGAAGTGCTCCCCGATCCCCTTTCTATCACGGGGTGGGGGATGTAGATCGGCTCTGTTGGTGCAAGAGTCGAGCTGACCACGGGTACGGCAGGAGCAGGAGCAGCCACTGGCGCTTCTGGGGGTACCACTTCTGCAGGAACCTCCACAGCCGATGACAGGGTAGTGAGCTCGACCTCCTCAGAAACCTCAGCCAAGGCTTGGGCCGTGTGGCCTTCCGGAGGGACACTGACCGTCAGACTCTCTACCTGGGCCCCCTCAGTTCTCTCTGCAAGTTATCTCAACATTAGCCCGAATGGTAAAAAGAGAAACAGCCGAGACATCAAAACTTCCTTACCAAGCTGGAGGTCCAGAGATGTCGAATCCTTGGGCGAACCCTGCAGAGGAGAAGTCTCCCTGACTTCAGTGGTGGCCTCCTCTTCCTACAGAGTAGAAGTCTCGGCAGCTGGAGTCTCAACTCCTTCCGGCTGGGTCAACTCTTGCATCATCTCCTCGATATGCGAGGAGGTTGCAGCCTCGGTATCCTCAGCCAATCCTGCAGCATAAAAGGAAAATGTTAAAGCTTCCTCTTCAAAATGAAAAGGGAAATCAGGTCAAAAGGTGAAAAGAGTACCTTCAGCAGGAGCAACCGCTGGTGGTGACATCGTCGCCGGCTCACACCCATGTATTTCCTCCTCCGAGATGTGTGAGAATTTGCTCGGATCAAGAGGAGCGGGTTCGTCACCATAGTCGACCTCATCCTCAAAATCGCTTTCCTCTGCGGATGAGGAAGACCACAGTTCAACGTGAGAGGCCTTGGTAGCCGGAGCCTTGCCTCTAAACACCCCAGTGGTAGGGCTGGGGTCAACCATCCGAGGACTGGAGATGAAGACAGAAGGAGACCCAGGCTGTTGTGCCTCATCCCTCCTCTGAGCTGAGGAAGACTCAGGTTGAGCTGAGATCCCCGGAATCTCAACATCGCATCCGCTCATTATATCGACCTCGAGCTGCTCGGTCTCGTCAGTGGCGGTGGGTCTGTCAGCAGGCTCCCCTTCCTCTGCAATCCTGAGGCTCCTGCGGTGTAACCTGCGGGCATGGACTAAGGGAGTGTCATCCTTGTCCACCTCTTCCTCCCTCGGCTCCCCAACACCAGAAGGGATGTTCGCGGATCGAGAAACTGCAGCCGTTAAGTCTCTCCGGACCTTCTTTGGGGTAGGCTCAGCAGTGGAAGTAGAGCCTTGACGATGCTTGCTCACCGCCTGTCGAGCCCTGGTTGGTCGCGGCTCCGCCCTTGTTGCTCGCGGCTCCTCCCTTGACCTTCTCCCGACCTCCCTCAGAGCCTTCAGGTACTGCTCGACGCCTCGCGAGCGTTTACCAGACTCAGACCTTGCTTTGAGATTTGCATTGATACTCTCAATACATGAATACTCCGGAACAAAGTATGGTGTCTGGTTGACTTGAAAGTACCAGGAGCAGAAGCTGAAGCTCATACGGCACTTTGATCCCTCGATAGGTAGACAGAAAGTTGCTTCCGTCCCTCCGGCCACACTATAGTACCAAGCCCGAGCACCTTCGAATAAGTTCCCTTCGAAGGCGAGTCGAGCATTGGGATTACCGACGTAGAGTTGATCGTAGCCGAACTGTCGGGCGAAACGATTCGGCATGTACGGCTCGATTGTGCATGAAGTCCCTTGCCGGAAAAGCACATATCCGGGCCGAATGTTGATCAACCACCAGAAGACCCCCGTGGACAACCTCGTTAAGTCATCTAGGCCCGTAAAATCAGTAAATAGATCCCCGAAAGATGCACCAGGGATCTCGGGGAAGCAGCGATTGAGCTGGTAGTTCGAAGCATCTGAAATGCACTTCCGGACGAAATACATATACGTATTACGCCAGTCCGAACCCTCCAACCGCTGTACAAAAGGGGCGAAACTCTCACTCCAAGACACCGGCGTCATCAGGGAAGGGCAGTGCATCACGTACCAAGCCATGAGGTACGTGTAAGGCAGCTCGATCCGAGGGTTGGGGCGCTTCACCGTCGGCTTCCCCTCTGAGTCAAGGATCGGCTTGCCATGGGAGTCGACAGCCTTCCCTGCCTAGCAGAAAGCGTGGGTTAACGCCCGCAACCCGCTCTGAATGCCAGCCGCCACGGCCGGAAGAAGGGCTATGGGACTGCCATAGGCCAGGAGCACCGCCGGGTACACTACATCGGCAACAATGACTTCATGTGGCAACGTGGGCACCACACAACGCTTCAGCCACAGCATTAAGAAGCCCGCCAACAATGCTCGATCGGAGATAGGGGTCCGGGCTTGATGGTGAAAGCTTTCAAAGACCATGTCAGGTTCGAAACCGTCCTCGTTCGAAACCGTGGTGTAGAAGCCTTCAGGAGCCTGGGCGATCCTGTCGTCAATTTCCTTGTCAGAGCTGGGAGCCAGTCGGGTTATTGGATGGTCTTTCTTATTGACATTGTTGAACAAGTAACTGGCCCAAGACAGCTGCTTGATTCCTCCCGACCTCCAAGTGGTTATCTGGCCGCAAATATGGAAGCGACATAGCACTTCCCAATAAGTCTCGTACATTTGAGGAGACCCTTTCTTCATAAGGTTGAGCTCCTCAGTGGCTGGGATATATTCCTCATAGGGAGAATCCCCTGTTGCCAGCCCTGAGACCTCATGCAACTCGTGCAGTGTAAGGCCCATCTCTCCGACCGGGGTGAAGAATGTCCCCGTCAAAGAATTGTAACGCTCAAGGACCCCGAAGAAGTTCTGAGAACTCGGCGGGATGCCATACTGCACGGCCCTGACTGCTGGGTACAGTCCCACATGCTCTAGCAGATCTTCAAGATCGGCAAGGACGAAGCTCACCATCCTGCACCACCAATACTTCTCGGTGGAATGAACCCACCCGGGCACACGGAACTCAACCGGAAAATCACCCTCCGCTTTCATAAACGCGTTGAGGAAGGTAGTGCTGAGTTTTGGTATCTCTCCAACTGGGAGCTCAGACTTGCGCGACCCGGGGAACAGGCCGAGAACCGCCCTATCATGACCATCATGACAGTATACCTTCTGGGAGCCCAAGTCACCGAGGGTAATCTCAGGGATGTATCGGGAAACGTCCCATTTCATCTTCCGAGGGACGGACATGTGCTGGAGATAAGACAGCGGGAACATCCTCTCCATGTATGGAAGAAAGAATCTTCTATCCTCTATCTGACGGAACCATCTATAATTTTCATCATACATGGAATAGCCGCCATCACCGATACGATCTCCGAAGAAGAAGGCAGGCTTCTCCAGCTTGACGCGGTCATCCGTTGTGAATGCTGCATCGGTCATAAGCACCCGAAGGGTCATCATATCAACATTGGAGAGCCTCTTTTGGCGCTCCTGCGACCTGTCAGCAGTCACAGGTACTGTCCTTCGTAGCACAAAGGCCAGATCACGGTCAGCACCACCTACATGTCCAAAGTGGCGCTTCTTGGTGAGTGGGGCAGAAGGGTGTGGTACTGCAAAAGAAAAGAACATTTAATCAGACACCTTATCAGAAGCGGAAAAAAAAATGCTAAGTGTCTATAGTCCAGACGCAAAAGAGATACTGGACGCAGGAATTATCAAATCCGCGTCCAGACCTGCGAATCTGCGTCCAGACGCAGAAGAAATACTGGACGCAGGAATTATCAAATCTGCGTCCAGACCTGCAAATACGCATCCAGGCGTAAGACCCGCGGGATCAAATTCGCGTTTTGCAAACCAAGACTTATGAGAAGTACTTGGGCTCAGGTGCAAGATTCATCAAAAACCTGCACCTGATAAAAAATCTTCAAGTCCGCGTCCGAACCCTTCACAATTAGAAATATTCTAAGTGAAGAATCTGAAATGCAGGACTCGCTGGCACCGGGTCATCAAACCCGCGCCTTGGTTATCAACTCAAAGACCGCGTCTGAGACCGCGTCTGAGAATCAAACACGGTTTGTTGTCTGTGTTGACGGTTCTGTGTTAATGGTTCTCCTCCAAAAGATATCTTTTTGGGGTTCCATGAACTCCCATTAATGGTAAAGTTCAAGCCTAAACGGCGTTATACCTGGGAAAAGGACTTCCCGCGCGGAGGAACCGCCCCTCTAGGCCTCGGCGACGGTCGCTCTTGAAGAGGATGCGGTTGGCTTGGTCTTTAGGTGCCATTGGTGATTAAGAATCCAGAATGGAGATGAACAGAGAAAGAAGAACTCTTTTTCTCTAAACAAATGCGCTCGGAGAAGAAGAGGTATCTCTCTGACTGTTGCCATTTATAGGCACAAGGATTCGCGAAGATACGCGGCGCGTGGCTCGATTAGTTCTGCAGCGGGTCATCGCTTGACGCGTGGAAGAAATCATTTTGATGATTCGCGAAGATCATGCGCCATGGCTCTGCAGCGAGTCATTGCTTGACACGTGGAACAGATTATTTAATGAACCAGGAAGTCCGCGCGCCAAAAGGTGAAATCTCGTCGGTTTCCCAGGCCAACTGGCAGTGCAATCATGACATGGCACAGATTCGCACCCGACGGCCGCGCCTCTTCGATGGACATGCCCTGTCATCACCGCCATAAATGCATTCAAAAAGTCGCGTCTCTCTAAGAAGTTCGCATCTTTCCAGCCCGGCTGAACATCGCGTCTGCCTGAAGAAATATCAGTCGCGTTTAATTGCCAAAAGACGCACCCCATGAAAGTCGCGTCTTTAAAGCAGTACTATCTCTGCTCTTCAAAAAGAACTGGCGTTCAGTCCTTACTTCTGCAAATCAGTTCAACAGTACACTGGCACAAGCAGACGATCGTCCACTCCTGGCTTAAAGCGCGTCCATGACAGGCTAAAAGCAATAGGGGAGGTTTAGACTGTGTATCTAGACACTCAACACGATCAACTCTGGTGGCCTCAAAGAGTTCAACAGTACACTCACGAAGACCAACTCCAGATAAGATCAAACCGGAGCATTAACAGTCCAGTCATAGAGGTGAATTCAGCTAGAGTCCAAAGTATTTCGAAATCCGTCCCAGTTAACTGCAGAGTATCGAAAACTTTGGAGGGGGTTCTGTAGGCTGTCTAAAAATCACTAAAAGACAAGCTATTAAAAAGCAGAGTTTCAAGTTCTAGACGCGAAGGCTCAACATCAAGGCTCGTGGGCTCGACACCCGCGTCTCAACCTCAAGGCGCATGGCTCGACACCCGCGTCTCAGCACCAAGACGCGTAGGCTCGACACCCGCGTCTCAACATCAAGGCGCGTGGGCTCGACACCCGCGTCTCAACCTCAAGGCGCATGGGCTCGACACCCGCGTCTCAACATCAAGGCGCGTGGGCTCGACACCCGCGTCTCAACCTCAAGGCGCATGGGCTCGACACCCGCGTCTCAGCACCAAGGCGCGTAGGCTCGACACCCGCGTCTCAACATCAAGGCGCGTGGGCTCGACACCCGCGTCTCAACCTCAAGGCGCGTGGGCTCGACACCCGCGTCTTAACCTCAAGGCGCGTGGGCTCGACACCCGCGTCTCAGCATCAAGGCGCGAGGGTCCAGACCCGCGCCTCGGTTATAACCGCCCTGGTTATTGGGCCAGTCACCGCCCATATAGCGGGGAAGTGGGGAAGTTGGCCCCTCATCGTGGAGCATTTTTAGGGGGCACGTTCACCCCCTAGGACCTCTATAAATAGCCTCGTTTGCTATGAGGTCGAGGCAATCAGAAGAGAGGGGATAGACACAAGGGCGATCAGAAAGGCATCTGGCATCAAGAGGATCAGAAGATCACAGAGAGAGACAGACCGAGACAGGAGAGAGCTCAACTCTTCGTCAAGCTCGCTGCGTACGAGTTGTTCTTTGCCTACCTTCTCTTTGAGAGTTTTGGTAGACAGAGCTGTGCTACTCCCTCTACCAGCCAAAGAGAAGATTCCCTGACGATCTCGACGGTCATCCGGTCAAAGGAGAACAAGATTCACTCTCCACCGCCACACGAAGAACCCAGCACTAAACAAAGGGAGGATTCAAGACTCAACATCCTCCCTCCCTTGTAACTGGAAGGAAAAAGCAGTTTTGTTGTAATTTTTTCATCTGATTCAAGGAAAAATTTACAGTAAAGACTTCTTTTCTCTTTTTCCGGCGCGTACAATTATAGAATAAAAGCCTGCATTGTCCTAATTAATTGTTTAATTTATTTGCAGGCCCAATCCTTAAGGAGATGAAGAGAAATGAGCCCAAAAGCCCACCAGAATTCTGAATTAAATCAGAATTAATTCGCACACACAAAATCAGGGCAAAATCAAGAGGTTGAAACCGGTTGAAAAGAATCCTCTCAGAATCGATCGGTTAAAGCCAAGAATCCAAGGTCATTTCGTTAGAATCTGGGGCTCAAACGAAGAAACCAACAAAGGATAAAGGCAGAAACAACTCCCAGGATGACCCACCAACAGGGTGTGGCCATCTGGCCACACCCTGGCCGCGGAAACGTGGCTTGGGCCGCGTTTCCGCGGCTTTGTTGGGGAGTTAGGGGAGAGTTTGCTCCCCCGACCTCCCGGGATCATGGTGGTTAGGGTTTTGCCTATAAAAGGCCTGTACTTGCGCTGAAAAAGGAGACCAATGCAGATTAGGATTTAGCCTAGTTTTAATTCTTTATAGTTTAGGTTTTTCTTTTCTTTTTATGTAATTTGTATGTAACTTAGGGTAGAAGAAGATTCATGTAAGTAAGAGAGAGGGGCTGATGTTGAGAGTGACACCGACGATGTACCCTACTCCTTTCTTCCATTGCCTTTGCAATTAATAAAGGTAAAAGTTCTTTTTATGTTTGTGTTTTCTTTTGTTTCGTCTTCCTCTTCTACTTTACCTTGGTTGTTGTTGTTGAGTGTACAAGTGAATTCCAAAGCAAGTATAACTAAGCTACGTGAGAGCCAGCGATAGTTCATAAAGACGTTCTCCTCTTTCAAGAACCGCATCACTTCGTTCTTGCTAGGCTTGACGATATAATGTGCACGGGGACTGAGCTCGAGCTTATGATCTATGCGTTGAACGCCTCCGAAGCAAAGGTAGAACATGCAACGGTTTCCAGGTAAGTCATCACTCAACCTCGGTAAGTATTTCTTCCCTTTTCTTTACTTCTTTTCTTTTCTTTCTTAGTTTAGATCACCAACCACATCTTCCAAATCGTTTTCATTCTTCTTTCAACTCCATTTGTACATAGGCATTTTTCTTGTTTTCTGATTTGTCCACCTTCTTCATCTCTCGCTTTCTTCTTAACTTTAACCTTTAACTTTCTTTTTCTTTTTCTTAACTTTAAAAACAGAGACGAACTATCGTTTGGTTTTTTATAACGATTTCAATAAAACTGTAAACGCTTCCATCGCAAAACCCTCCTTGTGGATCACGACCCGCATAGCCACTTGCTATAGCGGAAGAATTGAGCACTTGCACATTCTCTTTTTAAGTTCTATAATCTCATATTTTGTGTGCAGGTTGTGCCTCAATCAGAAGACTTCAAGGGAAGACTTCAAGATCAAGACTTGTGTCTAGGTATAAGATTTTTATTTTTAGTTAAAATGTAAAGGATAGAGTAGTTGGTGAATTGCTCAAGTACATATACACACACACTCTTGATAGAATTGTTTTCATAAAAGATTTTTTAGTTTAGAAAAGATTTTTCTTTGTGACAAAATACTATTTGGTTTTTGATATTCATGTTTACATCTTTCAACCAAAACCAAGTTTATGCTTAATGCCAAAAACATAGATATTTCATCTTGATTGTGTAGTGGATCATATCCATACACACTATGCTTTAAAAGTATATCTTGTTTTTATATTTGATGAAGAGTTTTGGAAAATAAGTTTTTGGAAAATACAAGTTTTCACATGAGTCAAATATTTCCATATTACAAAAATAGTCCAAATCTTTTATAACATGCCTTGATTTTGTGCAAGCATGTTTGTATATCAAAGTATATTGGTTAAACTATTTTTGTAGATTTTTTTGTATTTTATGGATTTTTATGAAAGCCAAAAGACCAACATTTTTCTCCCAAGTACTGACCCAGAACTGGCTTACGGGTCGACCGGGCGGGTCGACCGGAACCAAGGGCAAGTCGACCACAAGGGTCGACCGATGTGCACAGAACCGTGCACGTCGGCAGTTCAGTGGGCGGGTCGACCGGGCGGGTCGACCGGAACTGAGAGCAGTGCTCTCTGTTCTTTTGGGACCGGAGGCTCCAACAGTCGGATTTTTGACCGTTGCGGGTCGACGGCCGGGTCGACCGGCAGGCCTGACAGACCCCAACGGCTATATTTTTCTGGCCTATAAATTTGGGGGTTTGGTCATTGTTTTGTAACAAGATTTTAGGAGAGCTTTGAGCCAGTTTTTCCAATTCTTTTAAAAGGGTTTTCTCCACATATTTGAGAGCAAATACTTCCTATCTAAAGGGAAGAATTTATCAAGAGTGTTTAAAAGAGATTCTTTGAGTTTTCCTCCACCATTCTCATCCTAGTTTTTCTCACACAAACACTTGAGCTATCCATTGCTATTCATCTTATAGGAGTGTTGTAGTGAGAGCTTTCATTGGTGATCAAAGTGTTTAGATCACCAAGAGATCATTTCTTGTACTTTGAGGAGGCGGACGTGTGTGTCCGCGTTGCTTCGAGTTCGGGTGCGAACTCCGTGTTTGAGGTGCGGCCTCGGCGAGCTTGTGGGGCTTGCGTGTGTACGGGACTAGGGAGTCCGAGAGCTTGTAGGTGTTGCGGCACCGAGGAGAGATCCATTGGGATCTTGCATAGTGGAAATCCTTCGTGTGTCGAAGGCGGGGATGTAGAGCAAGTGTGCTCGAACCTCGAAACAATCCCTTGTGTTTGCGATTGCCTTTTCTCTCTCTCTCCCCCTTACTTATATCTTGCATTTAATTATAGTGTAAATCTTTATATGCTTGATATACTTGTGTGCTCATATTGATATACTTACTTGGGTTTGTTTGCTAATACTTGTATTCAACCAAGAGAGCCAACGCGGCACCTCAACCCATTGAAGGGGAATCTAGAGGAGTTTGTCCAGAGCCCTTCACGGGGAATTCGGCAACACTCTTGTGTTATACGTGGTGTTTAGTGTAAAAGTTTAGTTTAGGTCATAATTGTTTTTAGCTTCCGCATCATTTGGCATTAAGTGACCTTTAGATTAGCGATCACCTATTCACCCCCCCTCTAGGTGAACCTTCAATTGGTATCAGAACTTGGTACTCTGATTTGGGTCTAACTACCTAGAGTTAAAGATCCTCATTTTTAGGCTAATCACAATATTTTGTACACACACCATGGACTTCATGTCACCACCCACCTTTGACATTCTAACATCTAAATTTGGAAGGTTAGATGTCTATGTACCTCAAGGCCTTAGGCATTCATGTTTATCTTGCTACAATTAAAGATTCTTATATTAATGATAGCAAGAATTTGAGGCTAATGCAAAAGCCCTTCATGCTTTAAAGTCAACCTTAAATGATAATTATTTATTTAGGGTTTCTAACATTGATTCGGCTTTTGTAGCTTGAAAAATCATCACCTCCCTTGGCGAAAAGGATCTATATTATGCCGGGAGCGATTCGGATGTTGGAAGCAACACCTCCAACAAGTGCTACATGGTCCAAGGGGATAACCCTCTTGAGGTAAACTCCGAATCCGATGATGAGGACATGTCATATGATGAGCTTACTTCATTTTGCCAACAATTACTTGAGAAATATGACATGATTAAGAAAGAAAATAAAAATATGAAAAAGAAATTTGATTGCATGCATATTGAACAAGATTCATTTAGAAACAAGATTGCATGCTTAGAAAAAGAAAAGAAAGATTTGAAAAATGAGAATGTTTCCCTCATGTCTAAATTAAATGATTTATGTGAAGGGAACACTATTTTGAAAGATAAAATTATTTTGGTGGAAACTCAAAAAGAAGTTGTTTTTCAAGAAAACTCTTGTTTGAAAAGAAAAATTGTTGAAAAAGAAAAGAAAAATGTTTTTCAAAAGGAAAAGAAAAATGATTCTTTATCTTACCATGCTTTACATGCCACCACTAGTGAGATTAAAGATTTGAAAAATAAAATGAATAATTTGAGCTCTACCTTGAGCTCTTGTGCATTCAATCATTCTAGGTTGGAATTTTTGTTTCAAAGAAACAAGTTCCCCATGTTCATGCACATCATAATCATGCATTTGCTTATGTTGCACAACATGATCACACTCCTACACATAAGCATACTAAGGTGTACACTTGTACACATTGTGGCCGCAAAGGCCATTTAGCAAAATTTTGTTATGATAGAATTAATGCTTTAAATTTTGCTAATAAAAATTTTTTGGTCCTTACAAGACTAACCCTAAAGGACCCAAAAGAAAATGGGTACCAAAACCCCACCCCATGTTTTTGATGTAGGTGAGGGATCTCTCAAGACGTGAGAGACTTGGTGCCTTGATGGTGGATGCAAATGGATATGATGGACACACTTATTGATGCATCGCTATCAAGGAGGTTTTGGTGGGAAAACCACCATGTATGGAGCTTTGGAGTTGGTAACAATTTCTAAACTCCTATTTTTTTGTACATGCTAGTTCATTTATCATATTCATAGCATGTTCATGTTTTAATTGTTTTGAGCTTCATGTGGTAAATATTAGTTTAAATGTAGTTTTTATCAAAACTTGTATTTATACATGTACAAATAGTGAGTTACATTTGATTTATATATATTTGCACTTCATGCTCATTTGTACCCACTATATGCACATGTATAGGCTAGTTTTGATGATTCTTTCATTTATACTTGTTTTGCTAATTTTCATGTTTTTACTTCATGTATATGCATTTTTATTCAAATCTAATAAATATACATGTATACCCGTGAGTCTCTTGCCTTCTTGCAAATACATTTGATAGACTCTTTTATGTTTGGGATATGTATGTGTATTGTTAGGATTGGATAAATCATACATATACCTAGAAGTGTATTGTTTTAATGAAAAATAAATTTTCATTTTTCATAAAATGTTATTCATGATTTGAGCTTCAATGTCTATTTTCATGAAAATGCCACTTACATGACTTTTGAACACTCATCTTTTACTTTTCTAGATAATTTTGAGTTTTATGGACTATGAGTGCTTGAACTTTTATGTATTTAGTATAATTCATGAAAAACATATGACTTCATGTTTTTGAAGGATCTTTAACTAGTTTTTTTTCAAAAATTAATTTAAACTAGTTATTTATTTTTATGAGATATACACGTAATCCTATTATTGGTTCAATTGGTATCATTGAATCGTTTCAATTGGTATCAATTTGACTCTATATTTGTATATACTCATTTTGTTTTATTATATATGTATGTATCAATGTCAATTGGTATACTCATTTCATACATATATATGATTTTCATGTGCTTAACTTTCAATTGCTTCACATTTTTAAAGCACAAAGTTTATGATGAAAAATAAAATTTTTTTCTATTGATATCAATATGTTTCAACTTCATATTTGTTAAATTTCAATTGGTATCAATATGATTTACAATAATGATTATTTTCAATTAGGTATCTTAAAATTTGATTGATTTTACAAGAGCTCTGATACCTTTAAAAAAAATTTTAGAAAAGTTAAAAATGTTTTGATATGTATTGCCTATATGCAAGGAGAGCTTAACATCTCTTCTACATATAGATTCATGTTGAGTATATTAAAAATTGAGGAGCTTGACAACTCTTCTTTATATGATATACGTGTGTAGGGGAGCTTCAAATCTCCTCTTATGCATTACATAATATGCGTTATGTGAATTAGGGCTTGTCATCCCTCTTTCATGTAATGTATATGTGTAGGGAAGCTAACTTAGCGTCTTCCTCTTCATGAATGTATATCGCATATAAATCTTTATTGATTGATTTGTATTACCCCTTCTTGATCTCTTTATTTTTGACAAAAAAGGGGAGAAAAATTTGTTTGAATTTGATTTTACTTTGAACCCTTTGTTAATGATTGACAAAAAGGGGGAGAAGTATTTGAGTTTATATGCATGTTTTCATTGCTTAAGGGGAGAAGTATTTGTCTTCCTTGTTAATTATGCATATATGTTTTGTATTGCAACTAGGAGAAAAAGGATTTCATGTTTTATCTCCATACATTGCATACATATTTATGTGCTTTCATTGCATATATTATTGTTTATTTGTTATGCATGAGTTAAGGGGGAGCTTCTTTGAAGTTTTACTTTAATCCATGCATATATAACTTCATGAGTTTTGTCATCATCAAAAAGGGGGAGATTGTTGGCCCAAAGGCCTATCACCCTAGTTTTGATGATGATCAACATATGAAGTTATGTTTACTAATGATCTTGTGTTTAATTAGTGACAGATTCATTATCAAGATCTTAGTAGGTGCATAGTTCAACAAAGGATTTTAAGACAAGTTTTGGAGCTAGCACCGGTTGATTCACGAGCCTATGCATCAAGACCACGTCAATTTGTTAAGCTCGTTGGATTGCACTTGGACCAAGTCAAGAGGATGAGAAGACTTCAAGGGAAGACTTCAAGATCAAGACTTGTGTCTAGGTATAAGATTTTTGTTTTTAGTTAAAATGTAAAGGATAGAGTAGTTGGTGGATTGCTCAAGTATATATACACACACACTCTTGATAGAATTGTTTTCATAAAAGATTTTTTAGTTTAGAAAAAAATTTTCTTTGTGACAAAATACTATTTGGTTTTTGATATTCATGTTTACATCTTTCAACCAAAACCAAGTTTATACTTAATGCCAAAAACATAGATATTTCATCTTGATTGTGTAGTGGATCATATCCATACACACTATGCTTTAAAAGTATATCTTGTTTTTGTATTTGATGAAGAGTTTTGGAAAATAAGTTTTTTGGAAAATACAAGTTTTCACATGAGTCAAATATTTTCATATTACAAAAATAGTCCAAATCTTTTATAACATGCCTTGATTTTGTGCAAGCATGTTTGTATATCAAAGTATATTGGTTAAATTATTTTTGTAGATTTTTATGTATTTTATGGGATTTTTATGAAAGCCAAAAGACCAACATTTTTCTCCCAAGTGCTGACCCAGAACTGGCTTACGGGTCGACCGGGCGGGTCGACCGGAACCAAGGGCAGGTCGACCGCAAGGGTCGACCGACGTGCACAGAACCGTGCACGTCTGGTAGTTCAGTGGGCGGGTCGACCGGGCGGGTCGACCGGAAACTGAGAGCAGTGCTCTCTGTTCTTTTGGGTCGACCGCGCGGGTCGACCGGAGGCTCCAACGGTCGGATTTTGACCGTTGCGGGTCGACCGGCAGGCCTGATAGACCCCAACGGCCATATTTTTCTGGCCTATAAATTTGGGGGTTTGGTCATTGTTTTGTAACAAGATTTTAGGAGAGCTTTGAGCCAGTTTTTCCCATTCTTTTAAATGGTTTTCTCCATATATTTGAGAGCAAATACTTCCTATCTAAAGGGAAGAATTTATCAAGAGTGTTTAAAAGAGATTCTTTGAGTTTTCCTCCACCATTCTCATCCTAGTTTTTCTCACACAAACACTTGAGCTATCCATTACTATTCATCTTATAGGAGTGTTGTAGTGAGAGCTTTCATTGGTGATCAAAGTGTTTAGATCACCAAGAGATCATTTCTTGTACTTTGAGGAGGCGGACGTGTGTGTCCGCGTTGCTTCGAGTTCGGGTGCGAACTCCGTGTTTGAGGTGCGGCCTCGGCGAGCTTGTGGGGCTTGCGTGTGTACGGGACTAGGGAGTCCGAGGGCTTGTAGGTGTTGCGGCACCGAGGAGAGATCCATTGGGATCTTGCATAGTGGAAATCCTTCGTGTGTCGAAGGCGGGGATGTAGAGCAAGTGTGCTCGAACCTCGAAACAATCCCTTGTGTTTGCGATGCCTTTTCTCTCTCTCTCCCTTACTTATATCTTGCATTCAATTATAGTGTAAATCTTTATATGCTTGATATACTTGTGTGCTCATATTGATATACTTGCTTGGGTTGTTTGCTAACACTTATATTCAACCAAGAGAGCCAACGCGGCACCTCAACCCATTCAAGGGGAATCTAGAGGAGTTTTTCTAGAGCCCTTCACGGGGAATTTGGCAACACTCTTGTGTTATATATGGTGTTTAGTGTAAAAGTTTAGTTTAGGTCATAATTATTTTTAGCTTCCACATCATTTGGCATTAAGTGACCATTAGATTAGCCATCACCTATTCACCCCCCCTCTAGGTGAACCTTCAGGATTTCCACTATGTCCACCAAGGACCTTCCACAAAGGGACCTCCACCGAGGAATTACAATGATTACAAACTGAAGTACACAACTCCAACTCTCTTACACCTATACACAAGAGGGTAAGCACAAAGCCAAGCACAAATCAAAGAAAGAGAATTACAATTTGGTGATCACAAAGATCACAAACAAGAACTTGGTGATCCAATGATCACAAACAAAAACACCTCTCACAATACAAGATCTAAATGATAGATTTTGAAATGTATAGCTCAAGTATGTGAGCGAAAAAAGTTTTTGAAAAAGAAACACAAAGAAAATACTTGAAAAAAAAACTCTTGAAAGATATAGAAATGAAACTAGAAACTAGATTTCCCAAAACTTATTTTTCTTTGATTTTTCAAAACTTTGAAACTAAATAAAGATAGACAATTTTAGCACCAAAAACTTATTTAAAAACTCTTTAGAAAGTAAACAAAATAGCTCTTGAAAACTTGTTAAAAATCTTGTTGAAAACTGGCCAAGAAAACGCTTTTAAGTAGCCCAAAAAAAATAGCCGTTGGGCCGAACCCAGGCCAAACTAGCATGTCGGTCGACCGCCTGGTTGACCGGCCAACGATCATTTTTATGACCGTTGGGATGCCGGTCGACCGCCCCTAAAACACAGAGAGTGTAACTCTTTGTTAGTCGACAGCCCGGTCGACCGGGGCCAATCAGAAAGTAAGGTTGAGCTAGTCGGTCGACCGCTAGTTGGGTTCGTGCATGTGTGCATGTCAGTCGACCGGTCGGTCGATCTAGCTAGCTGCGGTTGACCAGCCAGTCGACCGTAAGCAACCCAAAACTGCAATTTAAAAGGGATTTAAAACCAACTTGTTAAATCCATAAAAACTCAATTAAATCCCGATAAATTTCACAAAAATAAGTTCATATAAATACTTTAAAGTACAAAAATGTGTGATCAAAAATTAACACATATTACAATAAGTGAACTATATTTGTGATAATGAAATATAGGCAAAAACCAAAAATCGTATTTTCCATAACCTTAACTTTGAAATGAAGATCTGATTTGTCTAAAACTTGTATAGATACAAAAATAAGATATTAAAATATATTTGAAGCATAGTGTGTATGGATAGAATCAAATACACATAGTAAATGATGTATACTTGTTTTTGACAATAAGTACCAAAATAAGTTTTGATAAAATAAAACTCAAACACATGAACTAGATACATCAAAATAAGTTTTTCTAAATATATATGAACCATCAATGTATATGAATGAAATCTAATATTATATATATATATAACCATGTAAGCTTCTTTTGATGAAATTTATTCATGAATGTATACTTGATATTCTGAAACTCAAAACCGTATACATGTTGAACCGAAACATTTGAACTCATATAAACAATTTTTCTAAACAATAATGCTCTAATATGTGTAGATAGAATCCACCATATATAAACCATGAAACTTATTCTTTGTTGATATAAACGAAATAGATATAATCTTAAAAGCGAAATGGTTAAACCGAAAACCAAACTAAAAACTTGTGTGTGTGAATTTGAGCAATTCAAAACTATTCTATCCTTACAAAAGATCTAAGCAAACATCTAAACAAACAAATCTAGACTCAAGTCTTCTTGTCCAAGTAAACTTGATCCAAAACACGATCCAAAGAACAACGACTCCATTTCGAGTTTTTGATGCGAACTTTAAGGCTTGAGCTCTTGAATCAACATGTGATAGCTTTAAAACTTGACTAAAATCTTGATTGAATATCTAAAACTTAAAAAACATAAGATCATTAGTACTATAACTGCATAAGTTAATCATCATCAGAACTAGAGTAATGGGTCTTTAGGCCAACAACGAAGAGTCTACCTTTGCTGCCGACATAGGCGCATCTCCCACATCAAAGACTCGATCCAGCTAACCGTACTTTAAATAGTACAGCGAGCCAATAGTAGACTTCCCCCAGCCAGCTGAGGAGGCAATTGGGCAATCCACGAGGCCATCCGTGGAAAAAAAAAAGGGCTTTGATATATCAAAGCTCTTCAGAAAGGCGGTGTGGGACCATCAACTCCCTTCCGTTTTGATGTCATGGCTCAACTAGCTAACATCCCTGCTTGAATCACTCTTTATGAACTCCTAAATCTTTCCAAGTCTACAAGAGATGCCTTAAGAGAAGTGTTAGCATATACACAGATTTTTATGACCCAGATTCCTGCTATATGCTCAAAGGAGATGACAACCATTGCCACCATACCTCGAAGCAGTTTCCCTGTATCACCTTCACCCCAGAAGACATGCAACTCAAAGGAAAACATGATATGCCCCTGTATTATACAGGGTATATTGAATCATCTGAAGTGAGTCGTATTCTGGTAGATCCAGGATCCGCGTTGAGCATTATGCCCCGCAGGATCATGCAACATTTGGGGATCCCCACCTACGGATTAAGAGCCACTCAGATAACCATTTATGGCTTCAACGCTAATGGTATGCACCCGATGGGAAAAATCAAACTCATGTGCCAAATTGGGGACTTGAAATTCGAAGTGACATGTTACGTCATCGATGCCGACACCTCATACAACTTGCACTAGGATGACCTTGTATTCACCGCAGCTCCATCGTCCCATACACTCTTCATCAAGTAATGAAATACGCTAATGAAGATGAAAAGGTGAGAACGTTGATTGCTGAAAGACATTCATTTAAAGGGGTTGAGAATTATTTAACCGATTCCCTCTTCTATCAGGATTCTCTTGAGACTGATAAGAATCCACACCCGAAAGAACTCGACTCTGGCAATGAAGCAGATACAGATCTAGAAGAAAACGAGTGTATCAGGAAAATAAATCCACTTGTAACGAGCATTAATAAGCTTGATTTTTGATACCACTGTCAATGTTGAAGGCGAGTGGTTTATCAATGAAAATTTAGATTTGGCTTACTTTTCTGCATTTGCTTATGACTCTGTACCGTCAGATACTAGTTTTGATGTAGACAGTGACCCTTGGTCAACAATAAATATCTTAACATCATTGTGAGCACCAATAAAGTCATCCCTTATGGTACGTGAAAAGATCAGAGATGCACACAATGCTCTTTTTGAACTACCAGCCAAACGAAAAGGTCAAAAGCCATTCCTATTTGAAAGAATCGAGTATGAGCCCATAGCTTGTGATAGCTCAGGGGTGGGTCTGAGTCTCCACAATTCTTCCATTATAGACAAAAGTCACGTCACATGATGGAAAGAATAGGGTATGATCTTACCAAAGGATTAGGCCTTAATTTCGGTAAAGGAAATCGAGCACTAGTTCGTTCATTTGTACTGAAAGGCAAAGACCCTGATTACTATCACAAAACCCGAAGAGCACTTGGTTATGTATCTACTTCAGTCTTATCAGATCTCGAGTCTGAAGAAGAGGTCTATCATGACAGTACATCAGCAACATCGCCGTGGGACTCAGATGTCAGCATCGGCAATATTTTCAAAAGTCTTTCAGTGAATATGGTGTCAACCAGACATTTGGAAGATAACGGAGAAGATACATTTAGTCTAGTCAGACTTGGATCCATGGATTAAACACTTAAATACTCTTTAGGATATACGCTTTGAACAACGCGAACCACCAACTGAGGATAAAACGACTCAGATAAATCTTAGAGATGAGGCTAACCCCAAACCCATTTTGATAAGTGAGAGCTTGTTACCTTTTAAGAAAGAAGACCAAATACAGCTCACATGAGAGTATATAGATGTCTTCGCTTGGAATTACGAGGACATGCTTGGGCTCAATCCCCAGTTTGCTATGCATCATTAACATCAATCCGTACACCAAACCAGTCAAACAACAGCAATTACGATTTCATCCCGAGATCATGGAAACAATCAAATCAGAAGTCAAGAAGCTTATAAACTCTAGTTTTATAAGGGAAGAGCAACATCCTGATTGGCGGCCAATATAGTGCCTGTTCTCAAGAAGAATGGAAAGATTCAGATTTGCATCGACTACCTCGATCTGAATGTCGCTTGTCCAAAAGACGAATTTTCTATCCCGATCACAGATGTTATGATTGACAATATATGTGATTTTTAGAGGATGTCTTTTATAGATGGCTTCTCAGAGTATAATCAATAAAGATGCCCCTGATGATGAAAAACAAACATCTTTCAGTACGCCCTTGGGAGTATACTGCTACACAGTATTGCCCTTTGGCTTGAAGAACACTGGTGCGACATATCACAGCACTATGAATGCGATCTTCCAGAGCATATACACAAGAGCGTAGAATGATATGTCAATGATATCACCGTGAAAAGACGTGATAAAGGAGATCATCTCACAGACCTAAAAAGAGTATTCGACATCATGCGGGCTCACCAGTTGAAAATGAACCCAACCAAGTCCTTCTTGGGGGTATCCGTGGCAAATTCTTTGGATTTGTTGTTATATTCAAAGAAATTCACCTGGATCCAGAGAAAATCTGTGCCATCCAAGAGATGCAATCTCTGAGAAATCTTAAAGAACCCAGAGGCTTACAGGGACGATTGGCATATATCCGAAGATTTATATCAAATCTTTCAGAATGCTGCCAATCCTTTACCAAATTAATAAAGAAGAGAGTCTCATTCGTTTGGGATAATGCTTGCCAATAAACATTCGAAGAGATCAAGGAGTATCTCACACACTCTGACTCCAGTATCAGAAAAACCTTTCTTATTATATGTTCGAGTGATGGATCTGTTGGCCCAAAGGCCCATCACTCTAGTTTTGATGATGATCAACTCATGTAGTTATAGTCCTAATGATCTTGTGTTTAATTAGTGATTGGTCACAAATGTTGCATATTTAGAAACATATTTCCATACTTATTTTAGAATAAAAGCCTGCATTATCCTAATTAATTGCTTAATTTATTTGCAGGCCCAATCCTTGAAGAGATGACGTGAAATGAGCCCAAAAGCCCACCAGAATTCTGAATTAAATCAGAATTAATTCGCACATACTAAATCAGGGCAAAATCAAGAGGTTGAAACCGGTTGAGAAGAATCCTCTCAGAATCGATCGGTTAAAGCCAAGAATCCAAGGCCATTTCGTCAGAATCCAGGACTCAAACGAAGAAACCAACTGAAGATAAAAGCAGGAAATCGAACCGGGGAGACCCACCAACAGGGTGTGGCCACCTGGCCACACCCTTGCCGCAATAACGCGGCAAAAGCCGCGTTTTTGCGGCATTGTTGGGGAGTTAGGGGAAGCGTGAACTTCCCCGACCTCCCGGGATCTTATGGTTAGGGTTTTTGGTCTATAAAAGGGCAATTGTTGTGCTGAAATAGAGGCCAATGCAGAGTTAGGATTTTAGACTAGTTTTTCCATTTTGTAGTTTAGTTTTTACTTTTATGTAACTTGTATGTAGCTTAGGTTAGAAGATGATTCATGTAAGTAAGAGAGAGAGGCTGATGTTGAGAGTGACACCGATGTACTCCTCCTCCTTTCTTTCATTGTCTCAGTAAGCAATAAAGGTAAACTTTTCTTTGTGTTCGTTTCTTTACTTTCCTTTACATTTGTTTTGCTTTTTGTTTTCCTTTTCTACTTCACCTTGGTTGTATGTGTTGAGTCTACAAGTGAACTCTAAAGCAAGTACACCGATGCTACGTGAGAGCCAGCGATAGTTCATGAAAACGTTCTCCTCTTCCAAGCTCGCATCACTTCGTTTTCTTATGCTTGACGATATAATGTGCACGGGGACCGAGTTCGAGTTTATGATCTATGCGTTGAACGCCTCCGAAGCACAAAGGTAGAACTTGCAAAAAGGTTTCCAAGTAAGTCATCACCAAACTAGGTAAGTAATTCTTAACTTTCTTTCTTTTCTTTTATCGCTATAGTATAGATCGCCAACACGATTTCTTTCACCACTTCTTCCCAATCGTTTTCGATCTTTTCCTCCACTTCATTTGTACATAGTCGCTTTTTATTGTTTTCCGATTTTCCACCTTCTTCATCTCTCGCTTTCTCTCTAACTTTAACTATAACTTTCTTTTTCTTTTTCATAACATAAAACAGAGAAGAACTCTCGTTTGGTTTTGATAACGATTTCAATAGAACCGTAAAAAGCTTCCATCGCAAACTCTCCTTGTGGATCACGACCCGCATAGCCACTTGCTATAGCGGAAGAATTGAGCACTTGCACATATTTGTTTAAGTTCTGTAATCTCGTATTTTTTGTGCAGGTTTAGCCTCAATCAAATTTTGGCGCCGTTGCCGGGGAGGGTAACATGTTTTTTATTGAAATCTGAAATTTTTTTTTGAAATCTGAATTTTTTTTAGAACTAAACGAATTTTCTTCTCTGTTGTAGGTTCAGGGCAAGCAAAGCTAAAATTTAAGGTTGCAATAACATATAAGTGGCCTTGGGCCTTTGCTATAGAAAGCAGAGACCAAGGGCCCTCTGAATTGCCGCATTTCCACGGCAAAAGCCGCGGATCCGCTGCAAGGACGAGTTGACTACTAACAGATTTTTGCAGGGCTGCTAGCTTTGCAAATTATAGTTTTCTGCAATTATTTATTTCTTATATGCCATCACAAAAACCTGCTAATAATCAACAGTAAAAAGTTTGTTGCAAAAGTTAAAAATTGATTAGACGTTTGCATTTTAGGCACGCGTTCTTTTCAATTCATTTATTTTTTTACTGTTGAAGAGTGCTGGAGACAAGGTATGTAAGCATAGCATATAGCATAGGAAACATTCTTGGGTGACATTTGCTTTTGAATGTTACTTTCTTTATCTTGCACACCTTGCACAAAATCATCTTAAGGGCACTAACCCATAACAAGATAAGGTGGGGATTTAATCACCCTTTCTTAGCCCAAAAATCACATTCCAAGCACTCACTAACCCAAGCCTAACTAAAATTGAGTAGACGTTGGCCCTAGGGACATCTCGGACTCAATAGGAGATTATCCTAAGGGGGAAAAATGTTGGAATCTAACTCCTGCAAAATCAGTGTCTAGGAAAGGGATTGAGGGCCGAAAGCCCGAAGGTTGGTGGTTATTTAATTAAGGAACGTCTTTGACGGAAAACCTCCCACCAACCTTGCCCTGACCTGGCTGATTAGCTTGTGGTTAAAGTCTACATTAGACCTCCCGTGGAAAGTCTAACCAGTTAGGAGTCGTCTAGGTCCTAAGTCTACCCTAACTTAGGCTAGATTTTTTTTTTCTTTTTTGTTTGTTTATTTGTTTGTTTTTCTTTGTTTGTATTCTATTGTGTGATATGGACTATAATAACAATTTTTTCAACTACAATAATAATCCATATTACACACCGACTTCATTTTCGGATATTACCAACCCGGCATATCATAACTTTGACCAACCTAGTGTGCCGGATTGGTCTTATCCGAATCAATATGACCCATACCCCCCATCTAATAACTATAATTTCCATAATGACTTCAACTCTTTACCGAGTCAGTGGGGATTCACCTCCCCCGAGCATAATTTCCAACCACCTTGTCCTCCTTCTCCACCCAGTCCACATTATGTTCAAGATTCATACTCAGTTCCACCCGTCCAAAATAGAAAACCATCAATTTTGGAACGGAGTATGCGTGAGTCCAAACAACAATCAAAAAATCTGATGGACTCACAATTTCAATACCACTTCCAAAACAACTCTTCATCTTTTCAACAAGACAATGAACCCATCAACTATGAAAAGATGCTAGAAGCCATGACTCATGCTCAAAATGCTAGAAATCGTGACATAGATATGATGGTCGAATCTCTACGTTCCCACCGTCCTGATGTCACTTACCATTCTGTTAGAGCCGAAGAGTCATGTAGTTTTGGAAATCAAGATTCTATTTCAGAACAACTATGTGAATTTACCCAAACTCCAAATGATATTGATAGTTTGGCTAGTTTTTCTTTTCCTGAAATAGAACTTGAAAATGATTATGATCCTGAACCCCAACTTAGTGATTCAATTCTATTTCCTGATTCGATTATGACTCCGGTAGCTTCACCTGACTTCAATCTTTTCCCGGAGTCAACATTGGATCCTGTACCAATTCATAAAGAATTGAATCACCTATCTTTGAGGATCATGTTGAACTTGACCAACTTTATAAATTTGAAAATCCCATGGATAAATTGGCAAGTTCTCTATTTTTTGATATTGAACTCAATGAGATATGTGACCTAGATTCTCACATATGTGATCCAGTTCAACTTTCTGAATCAATATTGACTCCTGTTTTATTACCAAACTTGAATAATATTCTAGAGTCAGTTTTGATTCCTCCACCTATCATTCCTGAACTGGAATCACCCACATTAAGTCATATTCCATTGTTAAAAAATACATGTGGACTAGAGTTTCAACTTCTTGACTTGGACCCGCTTCTTGAACCAATTTCGACTCCTGAACCTTTACTTGACTTAAGTCATCTTCCTGAGTCAGTATTAGTTCCTATCCTTCCTGAGTCCAAGTTAACCGTTCTATCATTTCATACTCCATTCTGGGACAAGGTGGTTGACAAATTTGACTCCGAAATTAGTTATGAAATTTGGAAATTAGATGGAGTCAATTTTTAATAAAAATCCTTCATGGATTTATCTTTTTAATGGGTTATATTAAAGAAATTGTTGGTGGGTTCCTTCGAACCCCAAGAAAAGGTGATTGGGCCATGTTTCGTGGACCAATCAGACCACCACCGGAACCACCACCTTAAGGTAACATTTTCCTTCCCTTTCTTCTTTTTCATGCATCTATGCATTAATTCATACATTGAGGACAATGCATGAGATAGGTGTGGGGGAGGGTCTAACATAACTTTTCTTTTTCTTTAAAAAAAATAATAAAAAAAATAAAAATAAATTGACATTTTTCTTTACTTTTAAAAAACTTTTTGAAAAATAGAAACAATATTTTGACTTATTTTTGTAAGAAATTAAGTTAATTTTAAGGAATAGGAAAATCCAAATTAGGATTTCTTATACTTGGTCAAAATAAGATAATTTGTTTGATTTTTAGGGTTAGGAAGATAATTTGTCAAAGTAATTTAGTCTTGATCTTTACCTTGATGAAATATGCATACTTCATACACTTACACACTTAGGGTTCAAAAACAAAGATTCTTATGCCTTATAAAAAATATATATATATATAAAAAAAAATGAATAAGTCTAATTATTGATTAGCTAGGTGCTTTGGCCTAAGCAAGACTTAGTATTTATGCGAAAGATAATTAGATAAGTTTAAAATAAAAAAAAAATTGAATAAGTCTAATTATTGATTAGCTAGGTGCTTTGGCCTAAGTAAGCCTTAGTATTTATGCGAAAGATGATTAGATCCTCTGATTAAGCTGGGTGTCTGTGCCTAATAAAGCATGAGTATTCACGCCTAAAAGAGGTTCATATAATAAAATCCTTAGTTTTGTGGCCTTGTCTGCTCGAGTCCTTAAGTCCTAGGGGTGTCTTCTCACCTGGTGCCCTAAGACCTTTTGGTTTGGGAGTCATCGATTAGAGGCTCGTTACATGGGCAGATTAGAAAGCCTAATAGAACTAAGGAATAATACCACAAAAAAAAAGAAGTAAAAGTATATATATATAAATAAGTAAGGCATAAGAGTTAGAGTTAATGAACCCTTAGTCAAAATTTTCACAATCACAAGTGCATATGACTTAGGGTAAAGTAATAGACTAGATGAGAAGCACAATTTGACTCCTTACTCTAATTTGATGACAAATTTTTGAATAGAGACTAAGTTTAGGAATGAAAAATTCGATTTTCCTATAACTTATAGATTGCTTAAATCTTACAATCATATTTCAAATATTTTTCTCTTTCAAAATGCTTTTCGAAAATACTAACTCTTTTTCCCTTTCTTTATGGATTTTGTGGTGCAATCTGCTGAAAACCCTCACGAGACAAAACTCGTCCTCTAGGGGTAACCTAGAGTTTTAACGGCTTGTTGCACATGCTCA
The DNA here is from genome assembly GCA_038442645.1 of Agave tequilana. Lineage (NCBI taxonomy): Eukaryota > Viridiplantae > Streptophyta > Magnoliopsida > Asparagales > Asparagaceae > Agave > Agave tequilana. The sequence goes on along the minus strand of JAVJIF010003938.1, from coordinate 228,881 downwards.
GTGCAATCGCGTGACCTGCGAAAGTGGTCTAATAATCCTTAGTATAGTTTAGTTGTTTTGCTCGAGGACGAGCAAAAGATAGGTATGGGGGTGTGATTGGTCACAAATGTTGCATATTTAGAAACATATTTCCATACTTATTTTAGAATAAAAGCCTGCATTATCCTAATTAATTGCTTAATTTATTTGCAGGCCCAATCCTTGAAGAGATGACGTGAAATGAGCCCAAAAGCCCACCAGAATTCTGAATTAAATCAGAATTAATTCGCACATACTAAATCAGGGCAAAATTAAGAGGTTGAAACCGGTTGAGAAGAATCCTCTCAGAATCGATCGGTTAAAGCCAAGAATCCAAGGCCATTTCGTCAGAATCCAGGACTCAAACGAAGAAACCAACTGAAGATAAAAGCAGGAAATCGAACCGGGGAGACCCACCAACAGGGTGTGGCCACCTGGCCACACCCTTGCCGCAAAAACGCGGCAAAAGCCGCGTTTTTGCGGCATTGTTGGGGAGTTAGGGGAAGCGTGAACTTCCCCGACCTCCCGGGATCTTATGGTTAGGGTTTTTGGTCTATAAAAGGGCAATTGTTGTGCTGAAATAGAGGCCAATGCAGAGTTAGGATTTTAGACTAGTTTTTCCATTTTGTAGTTTAGTTTTTACTTTTATGTAACTTGTATGTAGCTTAGGTTAGAAGATGATTCATGTAAGTAAGAGAGAGAGGCTGATGTTGAGAGTGACACCGATGTACTCCTCCTCCTTTCTTTCATTGTCTCAGTAAGCAATAAAGGTAAACTTTTCTTTGTGTTCGTTTCTTTACTTTCCTTTACATTTGTTTTGCTTTTCGTTTTCCTTTTCTACTTCACCTTGGTTGTATGTGTTGAGTCTACAAGTGAACTCTAAAGCAAGTACACCGATGCTACGTGAGAGCCAGCGATAGTTCATGAAGACGTTCTCCTCTTCCAAGCTCGCATCACTTCGTTCTTCTTATGCTTGACGATATAATGTGCATGGGGACCGAGTTCGAGTTTATGATCTATGCGTTAAACGCCTCTGAAGAACAAAGGTAGAACTTGCAAAAAGGTTTCCAAGTAAGTCATCACCAAACTAGGTAAGTAATTCTTAACTTTCTTTCTTTTCTTTTATCGCTATAGTATAGATCGCCAACACGATTTCTTTCACCACTTCTTCCCAATCGTTTTCGATCTTTTCCTCCACTTCATTTGTACATAGTCGCTTTTTATTGTTTTCCGATTTTCCACCTTCTTCATCTCTCGCTTTCTCTCTAACTTTAACTATAACTTTCTTTTTCTTTTTCATAACATAAAAAAGAGAAGAACTCTCGTTTGGTTTTGATAACGATTTCAATAGAACCGTAAAAAGCTTCCATCGGAAACCCTCCTTGTGGATCACGACCCGCATAGCCACTTGCTATAGCGGAAGAATTGAGCACTTGCACATATTTGTTTTAAGTTCTGTAATCTCGTATTTTTTTGTGCAGGTTTAGCCTCAATCAATTAGTCTCAGATTTATAATCAAGATCTTAGTTGGTGTTTAGCTTCAACAAAAGATTTAAAGTCAAGTTTTGGAGCTAGCACGGTTTGATTCAAGAGCTTGTGCATCAAGACCACATCAAGTACTCAAGAGGAGTCTAGCTCTTTGGATCAAGTTTGGACCAAGTCAAGAAGATGAGAAGACTTTAAGTGAAGACCTTCAAGATCAAGACTTGAGTCTAGATTTGCTTTTATAAGATTTTTTTTTTAGATTAAAATGTAAAGGATAGAATAGTTGGTGGATTACTCAAGTATACCATACACACACACACACTCTTGATTTAGATGTGTTTTCATAAAAAAAAATTTATTTTGAAAAAATATAAAAGAGTTTTCTTTTTGAAAAATACCGGTTTGGGTTTTAGAATTCTAAGTATATATGTTTTAACAAAACCATGTTTAGTGCTTATTGTTAAAAACATAGATATTCCATCTTTTATGTGTAGTGGATCATATCCATACACACCATGCTTTAAAAGTGTTTAAAATATCTTGTTTTTGTATTTGGAGAAGTTTTGAAAAAACAAATTTAGAAAAATACAGTTTTTGTTTTTAGCCAAATTTTCTAAGTTACAAAAATAGTTCAAATTGTTTGTAACATGTCTTGATTTTACTCAAACATGTTTGTTTATCATAGTATAATACTGAACCTATTTTTGTAGATTTTTTGTGATTTTATGGGATTTTATTTTAGATAAAAAGTCAATGTTTTAATCCCTAAAAAGACCTAAACTGGCTTCTGCCGGTCGACCGAGCTAGGAGTCGGTCGACCGACGTGCAAGCCAGTCTCGCTGGAGGGCCGGTCGACCGGGACGGTCGACCGTCCAGAGAGCTCTGCTCTCTGGAAAGGCCCCGGTCGACCGGGCGGTCGACCAGACAGAGAGCCTGCTCTCTGTATCCAGGCCACGGTCGACCGGCCGGTCGACCGAGGCTCTAACGGTCAGAAATCTGATCGTTGACGGTCGACCGGGCCAGTCAACCGATAGCCGTCAGGGCTGAAAAATTGCCCCAACGGCTAGTTTTTCTAGCCCTATAAAAGGGGGCTTTGTGGGGCTGTTTGAGCTAAGTTTTCAAGTGGGTTTTTGCACCAGCTTTTTCTACATCTATTAAGAGGTTTTTCTCCACTTATTTGAGAGCAAATATTTCCAACTAAAAGGGGAGTTTATCAAGAGTGTTTTCAAAGTGATTCTTGAGTTTTCCTCCACCATTTCAATCCTAGTTTTCTCACACAAAAACTTGAGCTGTCCATTGCTATATCTACCTATAGGGATATTTGTTGTGAGAGGATTTTAGGTGATCAAAGTGTTGTGATCACCAAAGTTCCATCTTTGTATTTGAGGAGGCGGACTTGCGGGTTCGCGGTGTTTCGAGTTCGCGTGTGAACTCTTTGTTTGAGGTGTGGCCTCGACAAGCTAGTGGGCTTGTGGTGTATTCTTGTGGGAACAAGAGAGGGACTAGAGAGTCCAAAGAGCTTGTAGGTGCTGCGGCACCAAGTGATCTAGTGGGATTGATTTCGGTGGAAATCCTTCATAGTGTTGAAGGCGGGGACGTAGAGCAAGTATGCTCGAACCTCAAAACAAATCTCCCGTGTTTGCGATTGCTCTCTCTCTATCTCTTACTTGTTTATATCTTGCATGCTTATATTGTGTTGATCTTTATATGCTTGATATACATTGTGTGCTTAATTGTTATATGCTTGGAGATTGTTTGCTAACACTTGTATTCAACCAAGAGAGCCAACGCGGCACCTCAACTCTTATCTAGAGGAATCTTGAGGAGTTAGTCCAGAGCCCATCACGGAGAATCCGGCTACACTCTTGTGTTATACGTGGTGTTTAGTTTAAGAAGTTTTTAGTTTGCATTAATAAGTTTTAATTCCGTATTATTTGACCATTAGATTAGCTAGTCACCTTTTCACCTCCCCCTCTCTAGGTGATTACAATTGGTATCAGAGCCACGTGCTCTTGATTTGGGTCTTACAACCTAGAGTTAAAGATCCTCATTTATAGCTAATCACAATATTTGTTCACACATCATGGATTTCATGTCACCTCCCACTTTTGACATTCTTAACATCCAAACTTGGAAGGTTAAGATGTCTTTGTACCTCAAAGCCTTAGGGATTCATGTTTATTTTGTCACTACTAGAGACTCTTATTGTTTAAATGGCAAAAATATTGAGGCTAATGCAAAAGCCCTACATGCTTTAAGATCTACCCTAAATGATGTTTATTTATCTAGAGTTGCTAATCTTGATTCAGCTTTTGTAGTATGGAACACCATCATCTCCCTTGGCGAACAAGAACAATATTATGCGGGGAGCGACTCGGATGTTGAAAGTGATGCTTCCAACGTATGCTACATGGTCCAAGGGGATAACCCCCTTGAGGTAAACACCGAATCCAAGCTAGAAGAGGATGTTGATATGTCCTATAATGAGCTTGAATCTTTTTGTCAACAACTCCTAGAAAAGTATGAAATGCTTAAAAACGATAATAAGAAAATGAAAAATAAATTTGATTGTTTGTTAAAAGAAAAAGATTCTTTTCAAACTAAATTTGAAAATGTTTCTAAAGAAAATGAAAGTTTGAAAAATGAAAATATTTCCTTGCTTTCTAAATTGAATGATCTTTGTGAAGGAAATACCACTTTGAAAAATAAAATTGTTTTGGTGAAAAAACAAAAAGAAGTTGCTTTGCATGAAAACACTTCCTTGAAAAGAAAAATGGTTGAAAAAGAAAAGGTTAATGTTTCTAAAAAGAATAAGAAAAATGATTCTCATTCTCACCATGCTTTACATGCCACTATTAATCAAAATAAGATTAATTTTTTGAAAAATAAACTTGATTGTTTAAGCTTAACTTTAAGCAAATATGCTTTTAATCATTCTAGATTGGAGTCCTTGTTTTCAAAGAAACAAACTCCACATATTCAGGCACATCACCCACATCATGCATATGTACATTTTGCACGCCACGATCACACTCATACACATATGCATCCTAGAGTGTACAAGTGTATGCATTGCGGTCGCAAAGGCCATTTAGCAAAGTTCTATTTTGATAAGTTACATCATGTTAATTTTGCTAAGAAAAATGTTTGGGTTCCTTTAGATGCTAACCCTAATGGACCCAAAAGAAAATGGGTACCAAAGTCTCCACCTCTTGTGTTTGATGTAGGTGTGGGCTCTCACATGACGTGAGAGATTTGGTGCCTTGGTGGTGGATGCACATGGACTTGATGGATGCACATTTGATGCACCGCTATCAAGGAGGTTTGGTGGGACGACCACCATGTTTTGGAGAATTAGAGTATAGTTCTTTAGTTTGGTAACTATCTCTAAACTCCTATTTTATTTACATGCTTTTTCATATATGATATTTATAGGCATGTTCATGTTTTATTTATTTTGTGCTTCATGTGGTAAAAACATGGTTAGATGTAGTATTTGTCAAAACTTGTGCATATACGTGTACAAGTAGTGAGCAACAAATTGATTCATATATGTTTGTGTTGGCCCAGAGGCCTTCCACTCTAGTTTTGATGATGATTAACTCATGTAGTTATGTTTACTAATAATCTTGTGATGTTTGGTTTCAGATCTTTAATTAAGATATTAGTTGGTGATTAGCTTCAACAAAGGAGTTTTGAAGCCTTTCACTTGGTGATTCCAGAGCCCGAGCATCAAGATCATATATAGCACTCGTTGGAGTCAAGCTCGGTGGATCACAGTTTGGATCGAGTCGACTTGAAGATGGAGTTCGTCAAGAAGACATCAGTACCTAGTTTATAGTTTGTTTTAAATCCATTTGTAAAGACTAGATAGTGTGATATGCTCAAGTTCAAAACACACACACGTTTCATGTTTTGGATTCAATTTTTCAGTTTTGGCTTAACCGATATTGGTTTTTAATGAATAGATAGTATCAATACAAGTTTAAATGGTTTAAATATATATTAGATGTGTTCTATATACATGTATGCTAAATTTCCTAGACAAACTTATTTTGATATGCTTATTCATGAGTTTTGGTGTTTTGGTATTTTAACAAAACATATTTTCGTATTTAAAGTCAAAAACATGAATATATATATGTTTCTTGTATATTGGATTTCTATTCATATGCAACATGCTTCAAAGTGTTTAAATATCATGTTTTTATATTTAGATAAGTTTTGAAAAAAATCAGATTTACATTTGAAAAACAAAGTTTTGGAAAATACGGGTTTTGTTTTTCGGCAAAATTTATAAGTCACAAAAATGTTTCAAAATGTTTGAAATTTGTGTTAAAATTTTTCACACAAGTTTATATTTCAATGTATTGTGATAAAACTATTTTTATGGAATTTTAGAAGTTTTATGGGATTTTTAAAGATATTTTAAACCTAGCTTTTTCTGACCCAGAATGCCTTCTGCCAGGCTCTGGCGGTCAACCGGGACGGTCGACCGGACACAGAGTCGGTCGACCGGACCGGTCGACCGACGTGCACAAACTTGTGCACATTGGGCTGGTACTTGAGCCGGTCGACCGCACGGTCGACAGACTGCAAGTCCCCCACTCTCGGGTGGGGGCGGTCAACCGGACGGTCGACCGTAAGCAAGGCACGGTCGACCGAACGGTCGACCGTTCAGAGAACAAAGTTGCTCTCTGGATTTGGGCGGTCGATTGGGCAGTCGACCGATGCTCCAACGGTCAAATTTTTGACTGTTGGCGGTCGACCGGGCCGGTCGACCGCCAGCCGCCAGAGCTGTTTTTCAGCTCCAACGGCTACTTTCTTGGGAGGAGTATATATACCCCATTGGTTTGAGTTTTTCCCTAAGATTTTTAGAGCCAAAAATTCTTACTCTCTAGTGTTTATTCCAGCAAGTTTTCAAAAGTTTTTGGTGCTAAAAGAGTTCATCTTTATTTGTTTCAAATGGGTTTGGAAAATTCAAGAAAAAGGAAAAGTTTTGGGATTGGTTTTTTATCTTAATTTTATTCTTATCCTAGCTATTTTCCCAATAGTTTTCTTTGAGTTTTTGATTTCCAAACACTTGATTTTCCACACTTGAGCTATCATTCTATCCTCTCTATAGGATCACTTGTTTTGTGGAAAAAGGAAATTGTTTGTGGTTAAGATATACCACCAAGTTGTAAACCCTTTACTTGTTGTATCCCTCTTTGGTAGAGGTTGATTTGGGTTGTAGTTAGCTCCCTCTTTGGTAGAGGTTGAGGTTGTGATTTACTCCCTCTTGTGTGAGGTGGAGTTGGATTTGTATCCCTCAAGTGTTGAGGTGATTGGTTGTTTGGCTACGGGCCTACCCCTCTTGTGTGAGGTAGTGTTTGTGTTGCCTCGATGGAGGTTGTATTGGTTGGATTGGTGGAGTTCGGTACTCTGGTCTTCGGTAGACCCATTGTATTGCCTCGGTGGAGGTTGTATTGGTTGAGAGAGGAGTTCGGTACTCCTAGTGGATTGGAAATCCTTCTCGGTGGAGGCGGGGACCTAGAGCTCGGTGCTCGAACCTCGAAACACATCTTATTGTTTGCGTTTGATCCATTGACTCTACACTCTCCTCTCTCTTTATTTGTGCATTGTTTTACTTTGTCATATCATATACATGCTTGTGTGTTTGTGTGCCTCACTTGTGCTTAACCACGAGAGCTTCATATAGCGCCTCAACTCTTATTCAGAGGAATCAAGAGGAGTTAGTCCAGAGCCCTTCTCGGGAATTCGGCTACACTCGTTGGTTGCACTAAGTGTTGTAGCAATTAGTTTTTAATTTTTGCATTTAGTTCATTAGATTAGCGGTACACCTATTCACCCCCCTCTAGGTGTACTTTCAATTGGTATCAGAGCCTACGCTCCTGATATTTGGTTTAACCACCTAGGAGTGTGATCTTAGTTTTGCTAATCTATCATTTGCATTTGCACTTGCACACATATAGTTTGCTCTCATGGATAGCCCTCCCATGTTTGATATCTCTAGACTTGATATTTGAAAGGTTATGATGAGTTCTCATTTGAAAGCCCTAGGATATAAGGTTCACCTTGCCATTACCAAGGAATCCTACCTTAGTGATAGCAAGCATATAGAGGCCAATGCTATAGCCCTAAAGGAACTTAGAGCATCACTTCATAAAGATTATCTTCATGTGTTTCTCACTATGATTCGGCTTTTGCAGTATGGAGCATTTTGACTTCTCCCGAGCTATCAAAGATTATTGATAAGATGAGGAGATCTAGAAGAGACAAGTCCCATGAACATTGCTTCATGGTCCAAAGGAATGACTCCTTTGAGGTACAATCAGAATCTCAACTAGATGCTAGCTCTAGTTCATATTGCAATGAATGTTTAGAGGCACAAGCCATGAATGATGAACTTGCCAAAAATTGTAAAAATTTGATTTCTAAATATAAACTTTTGAAAAAGGAAAGTCATGGTTTAAAAGAAGAAAATAAAAATTTGTCTTCTAAAATTGAGATTGTTTTGCAAGAGAAAGTGGAGAATTCTAATGAGAGAGATTCATTGAAGTCTAAACTAGACCTTGCCCTAAAAGAAAATGAATTTTTAAAAATAAAAATGATTGTGAAATAACTTTGAAGAAAAATGAAAACTTTCATCAAAAGCTAATTTTGTTTAAAAGAAAATGATTCTTTGAAAATAAAAATTGATTCTATTTCAAAGGATTTAGAAGATTGTTTAAAGAAAAATATTTCTTTACAAAATGATATAGATTCACATGTTTGCCATGCTAGTGTAGCTTCACCTAGCTTACCCTTTGCATACTCCACTACTTCTATAATTGAAAATGATATTAATTTGTTAAAGAAGAATATGGATTGTTTGGGCTCCACTTTGAGCCATTGTGTTTTGAGCCATACACGTTTGGAATCTTTGTTTCGAAAGAAACAAGTTCCATCTTTTCATGCACACCCTCCACGGCATATACATGCTCCTCACGTACACACCCATCACATGTATGCTCATGTGTACACTTGTATACATTGTGGACGTAAGGGCCACCTTGCTAAATTTTGTTATGATCGTATAAATGATTCTAATTTAGTAAATAAATTTGTTTGGGTTAGAAAAGGTACTAACCCTCATGGACCCAAAAGAGTATGAGTACCAAAGAATACCCCTATTGTATTTGATGTAGGTGTGGGCTCTCGCATGACGTGAGAGCGATGGTGCCTTAACGTGGATGCGTTCCGAGCTTCATGTGGATTATTTGGATGCATCACTTTCAAGGAAAGTTTGGTGGGAGGACCACCTTGGTTTGGAGAGCTAGAGAGGTGCCTTCATTGGTTTTGGTATCGATCTCTAACTCCTGTTTATATTTGCATGCTTTTCATGTCTTTGATTTATAGCATGTCTTGTTTTATTGTTCATTATGCTTATGCCATGTTTATTAGATTAGTGATATACATGAGACATCCATGTTTAATATGGACTTATATCTTTGTGTTCTCACTTTGTTTTAAACTAATATGTATATCCTAGATCTAATGCATATGCATATACATAATGATCATATGAATGTTTGTGATTTTTGTTTTGATGTTTCATGTTTGTAGATTATTATGATAATGCCATGATTATTAGATCATTGACATGCATATATAGCATTTGAGATCACCCATGTTTATATGGACCCATATGTTATGTTCTCACCATTGTTTAGCTATTATGTATATCATAGGTCTAATAGCATGTGGATTTACATAATGATCGTATTTATATTTATCATGTTGATTCATGTATCGTTTTATACTTCATGTTTTGATTACTCGTTTGGATGTTAGTTTTCATTAAAATTAGGATTTTTACTTGTACATATAGTGGGCCACAAATAAATTTTTATATGTTTGTGCTGGAACGCTTATTTGTACCCATTAGATGTGCTAATATAGTCTAGTTTTGATGATTCGTGCATTTGACTTGTATTCATATTTTATCCATATTTTCATGTTTATATGTTTAACCTCATGTGTATGTCCATCTTGTCCAAACTATTGATTATGCATATACATCCTTTGAGCCACGTGCCTTCATGCATATACATTTGTGGTCTCGTTTATATTTAGATATGTATGTATACTTAGTTTGTATAAGACATACATATGCCTTGAAGATTAAATTGTTTTGATGATTTTCTTGTTTTAAGGAATATTGAGCTTATTGCCTACTTTTCATGATTATGTTCTTCACATTTTATCAGAACACTCACCCTTCTTGTTTTCTCATGATTATGTTTTCATGAGTATGTATGGGCTTTATGGATTTTGAGTGTTTAGTGACCATGTGATTTACATATTTTTCATGAAATATAATTTTATTTTATTCCTTACTTGAAGGATTTCATACTAGTTTTCAAGATTTTCCATTTAACTAGTAGCGGTATTCTTCGTTATGGCAAAGTTTTCAATCATACTATATTTTTCAAACTTATTTTTGAAAACCCCTACCTTCCACGGGCGGTTGGTTGGGCGATCATGCCTTGTATGTTAATATTGAAAATCTTTTAAACATTAGCATGAAATGGGTGGAAAGGATTATGAGGTATATACTTGATATTATTGTTGTTTCAATTGGTATCATTGAATCTTTTCAATTGGTATCAATATTGACATTTTCTTATATACTCATACATTTTTATGTATGTATACTTACTCTTCAAATAATATCAATTTCGATTGGTATCTAACTTTTCATACATATATATATTTTATTTGTGCTTACTATATCCCTATATCTTTAAGCACAAATTTTGATTATGATAAGCTTTATTTTTAATGACTATCATGTTTCAATTGATTAGTTTTCAATTGGTATACTAATACAAGCTTATGCATCGTTTTATTTGGTATTTCATAAAGGGGAGAAAACTCGTATTTCATCTTTCAATTGGTATTTTGTTTACCATTGCTTTTGTATTCCACTCCCATACTTTATGATGAAAAATGATTGAAAAAATTAATATTGATTTTTAATTTGGTATCATATGCTTATAAAGAAAAATACCTTACAATTGGTATCGAGATGTTATTTGTTTACTTTCATTGGTATCATGTAGTGAAAGATATATTTTTTCTTTCAATTGGTATCATAAAATGTTTTGATTTGTATTGCCTATATGCAAGTGGAGCTTAACATCTCTTCTACATATAGATTCATATTGAGTATATCTTATATTGAGGAGCTTGACAACTCTTCTTTATGCGATATACGTGTGTAGGGGGAGCTTCACATCTCCTCTTATGCATTGCATATTATGCGTTATGTGAATTAGGGCTTATCATCCTTCCTTCATGTAATGCATATATGTAGGGAAGTTAACTTAGCGTCTTCCTCTTCATGAATGTATATCGCATATATCCTCTATTGATTTGTTTTATGTCACCCCTTTGTTGATTTTTGCTTTTGACAAAAGGGGGGAGAACATTTTGTTTTTACTTTAACCCCTTTGTTGATGATTGACAAAAAGGGGGAGAAGTATTTGATATATATGCATGTTTTCCTTGCTTTATGCAAAGTATTTATGTTTATGCATATATATTTTTGTTTTGCTTATAGGAGAAAAAGAATTTAATGTGTTTCATGCTTGTTTATGCATGTTTATCTCCATGTATTTGCATACATGTTTATGAGCTTTCATTGCATATATTTATTGTTTATTGCAATGCATGAGTTAAGGGGGGGCTTCTTTAAAGCTTAACTTTAATCCATGCATATATAACTCCATAAATTCTGTCATCATCAAAAAGGGGGAGATTGTTGGCCAGAGGCCTTCCACTCTAGTTTTGATGATAATTAACTCATGTAGTTATGTTTACTAATAATCTTATGATGTTTAGTTTCAGATTTTTAATCAAGATATTAGTTAATGATTAGCTTCAACAAAGGAGTTTTGAAGCCTTTCACTTGGTGATTCCAGAGCCCGAGCATCAAGATCATATATAGCACTCGTTGGAGTCAAGCTCGGTGGATCACAATTTGGATCGAGTCGACTTGAAGATGGAGTTCGTCAAGAAGACATCGGTACCTAGTTTATAGTTTATTTTAGATCCATTTATAAAGACTAGATAGTGTGATATGCTCAAGTTCACAACACACACACGTTTCATGTTTTGGATTCGGTTTTTAGTTTAACCGATATTGGTTTTCATGAATAGATAGTATCAATACAAGTTTAAATGGTTTAAATGTATATTAGATGTGTTCTATATACATGCATGCTAAATTTCCTAGACAAACTTATTTTGATATGCCTATTCATGAGTTTTGGTGTTTTGGTATTTTTAACAAAACATATTTTCGTATTTAAAGTCAAAAACATGAATATATATATGTTTCTTGTATATTGAATTTCTATCCATATGCTACATGCTTCAAAGTGTTTAAATATCATGTTTTTGTATTTAGATGAGTTTTGGAAATATCGGATTTCCATTTGAAAACAAAGTTTTGGAAAATACGGGTTTTGCTTTTCGGCAAAATTTATAAGTCACAAAAATGTTTCAAAATGTTTGAAATTTGTGTTGAAAATTTTCACACAAGTTTATATTTCAATTTATTATGATAAAACTATTATTGTGGAATTTTAGAAGTTTTATGGGATTTTTAAGGATATTTTAAACCTAGCTTTTCTAACCCAAAATGCCTTCTGCCAGGCTCTGGCGGTCGACCGGGACGGTCGACCGGACCCAGAGTCGGTCGACCGGACCGGTCGACCGACGTGCACAAACTTGTGCACGTTGGGCTGGTACTTGAGCCGGTCGACCGCACGGTCGACCGACTGCAAGTCCCCCACTCTCGGGTGGGGGCAGTCGACCGGACGGTCGACCGTAAGCAAGGCACGGTCGACCGAACGGTCGACCGTCCATAGAACAAAGTTGCTCTCTGGATTTGGGCGGTCGACCGGGCTGTCGACCGGGCCGGTCGACCACCAGCCGCCAGAGCTGTTTTTCAGCTCCAACGGCTACTTTCTTGGGAGGAGTATATATATACCCATTGGTTTGAGTTTTCCCTAAGATTTTTAGAGCCAAATATTCCTACTCTCTAGTATTTATTTCAGCAAGTTTTCAAAGTTTTTGGTGCTTAAAGAGTTCATCTTTATTTGTTTCAAAAGGGTTTGGAAAATTCAAGAAAAAGGAAAAGCTTTGGGATTGGTTTTGATCTTAATTTTATTCTTATCCTAGCTATTTTACCAATAGTTTTCTTTGAGTTTTTGATTTCCAAGCACTTGATTTTCCACACTTGAGCTATCATTCTATCCTCTCTATAGGATCACTTGTTTTGTGGAAAAAGGAAATTGTTTGTGGTTGAGATATACCACCAAGTTGTAAACCCTTTACTTGTTGTATCCCTCTTTGGTAGAGGTTGATTTGGGTTGTGGTTAGCTCCCTCTTTGGTAGAGGTTGAGGTTGTGATTTACTCCCTCTTGTGTGAGGTGGAGTTAGATTTGTATCCCTCAAGTGTTGAGGTGATTGGTTGTTTGGCTACGGGCTTACCCCTCTTGTATGAGGTGGTGTTTGTGTTGGCTCGGTGGAGGTTGTATTGGTTGGATTAGTGGAGTTCGATACTCCGGTCTTCGGTAGACCCTTTGTATTGCCTCGGTGGAGGTTGTATTGGTTGAGAGAGGAGTTCGGTACTCCTAGTGGATTGGAAATCCTTCTCGGTGAAGGCGGGGACGTAGAGCTTGGTGCTCGAACCTCGAAACACATCTTGTTGTTTGCGTTGATCCATTGACTCTACACTCTCTCTCTCTCTCTCTCTCTCTCTCTCTCTCTCTCTCTCTCTCTCTCTCTCTCTTTATTTGTGCATTGCTTTACTTTGTCATATCATATACATGCTTGTGTGTTTGTGTGCCTCACTTGTGCTTGATGTGTTTCATACTTGTTTATGCATGTTTATCTCCATGTATTTGCATGCATGTTTATGAGCTTTCATTGCATATATTTATTGTTTATTGCAATGCATGAGTTAAGGGGAGCTTCTTTGAAGCTTAACTTTAATCCATGCATATATAACTCCATAAGTTTTGTCATCATCAAAAAGGGGGAGATTGTTGGCCAGAGGCCTTCCACTCTAGTTTTGATGATAATTAACTCATGTAGTTATGTTTACTAATAATCTTGTGATGTTAGTTTCAGATTTTTAATCAAGATATTAGTTGATGATTAGCTTCAACAAAGGAGTTTTGAAGCCTTTCACTTGGTGATTCCAGAGCCCGAGCATCAAGATCATATATAGCACTCGTTGGAGTCAAGCTCGGTGGATCACAATTTGGATCGAGTCGACTTGAAGATGATAGTGTGATATGCTCAAGTTCACAACACACACACGTTTCATGTTTGGATTCGGTTTTTCGATTTTTGGTTTAACCGATATTGGTTTTTATGAATAGATAGTATCAATACATGTTTAAATGGTTTAAATGTATATTAGATGTGTTCTATATACATGCATGCTAAATTTCCTAGACAAACTTATTTTGATATGCCTATTCATGAGTTTTGGTGTTTTGGTATTTTAACAAAACATATTTTCGTATTTAAAGTCAAAAACATGAATATATATATTTCTTGTATATTGGATTTCTATCCATATGCAACATGCTTCAAAGTGTTTAAATATCATGTTTTTGTATTTAGATGAGTTTTGAAAAAATCGGATTTCCATTTGAAAAACAAAGTTTTGGAAAATACGGGTTTTGTTTTTCGGCAAAATTTATAAGTCACAAAAATGTTTCAAAATGTTTGAAATTTGTGTTGAAATTTTTCACACAAGTTTAAATTTCAATGTATTATGATAAAACTATTTTTGTGAAATTTTAGAAGTTTTATGAGATTTTTAAAGATATTTTAAACCTAGCTTTTCTGACCCAGAATGCCTTCTGCCAGGCTATGGCGGTCGACCGGGACGGTCGACCGGACCCAGAGTCGGTCGACCGGACAGGTCGACCGACGTGCACAAACTTGTGCATGTTGGGCTGGTACTTGAGCCGGTCGACCGCACAGTCGACCGACTGCAAGTCCCCCACTCTCGGGTGGGGGCGGTCGACCGGACGGTCGACCGTAAGCAAGGCACGGTCGACCGAACGGTCGACCGTCCAGAGAACAAAGTTGCTCTCTGGATTTGGGTGGTCGACCGGGCGGTCGACCGATGCTCCAACGATCAAATTCTCGACCGTTGGCGGTCGACCTGGCCGGTCGACCGCCAGTCACCAGAGCTATTTTTCAGCTCCAACGGCTACTTTCTTGGGAGGAGTATATATACCCCATCGGTTTGAGTTTTTCCCTAAGATTTTTAGAGCCAAAAATTCCTCTCTAGTGTTTATTCCAGCAAGTTTTCAAAAGTTTTTGGTGCTTAAAGAGTTCATCTTTATTTGTTTAAAAAGGGTTTGGAAAATTTAAGAAAAAGGAAAAGCTTTGGGATTGGTTTTTTATCTTAATTTTATTCTTATCCTAGCTATTTTCCCAATAGTTTTCATTGAGTTTTTGATTTCCAAACACTTGATTTTTCACACTTGAGCTATCATTCTATCCTCTCTATAGGATCACTTGTTTTGTGGAAAAAGGAAATTGTTTGTGGTTGAGATATACCACCAAGTTGTAAACCCTTTACTTGTTGTATCCTCTTTGGTAGAGGTTGATTTGGGTTGTGGTTGGCTCCCTCTTTGGTAGAGGTTGAGGTTGTGATTTACTCCCTCTTGTGTGAGGTGGAGTTGGATTTGTATCCCTCAAGTGTTGAGGTGATTGGTTGTTTGGCTACGGGCCTACCCCTCTTGTGTGAGGTGGTGTTTGTGTTGCCTCAGTGGAGGTTGTATTGGTTGGATTGGTGGAGTTCGGTACTCCGGTCTTCGGTAGACCCTTTGTATTGCCTCGGTGGAGGTTGTATTGGTTGAGAGAGGAGTTTGGTACTCCTAGTGGATTGAAAATCCTTCTCGGTGAAGGCGGGGACGTAGAGCTCAGTGCTCGAACCTCGAAACACATCTTGTTGCTTGCGTTTGATCCATTGACTCTACACTCTCTCTCTCTTTTTATTTGTGCATTGCTTTACTTTGTCATATCATATACATGCTTGTGTGTTTGTGTGCCTCACTTGTGCTTAACCACGAGAGCTTCATATAGCGCCTCAACTCTTATTCAGAGGAATCAAGAGGAGTTAATCCAGAGCCCTTCACGGGGAATTCGGCTACACTCGTTGGTTGCACTAAGTGTTGTAGCAATTAGTTTTTAATTTTCACATTTAGTTCATTAGATTAGCGGTACACCTATTCACCCCCCCTCTAGGTGTACTTTCAGTTTGCACTTCAGTGTTCATTTGTACTCACTATATGCACATGTATAGCCTAGTTTTGATGATTTCCTCATTTACACTTATTTTGCCTATTTTCATGTTTTACTTCATGTATATGTAGTTTGTATTCAAATCTAATAATATACGTGTATGTCTCTTGAGTCTCTTGCCTTCATGCAAATCATATCATAGACTCTTTTTATGTTTGGGATATGTATGCATATTATTAGTTTTGGATAAAAACATACATATACCTAGAAGTTTGTTTTTAAGATGAAAAATGAATTTTTATGATTTTCATCTTTATATGAAAAATAAATTTTCATGATTTGTGATAAAATGTTACTCATGTTTGTTTTAAGCTTTATTGACTATCTTCATAGAAAATACTAATTACATGATTCTTGTACACTCACACTTTATTTGTTTATTCATAACCTTGTTTCATGATTAGTTTTGAGCCTTATAAATTTTTGAATGTCAACCTTTATGTATTTAGTATGTTTCATGATAGACATATGATTTGGTTTCATGTTTTGAAGGATCTTTAACTAGTTTTTCAAAAATTACTTTAACTAGTTATTTTTTTTTCATTTGGTAATGTTTTTCAAAATATTTTCAAACCCTAGTTTTTAAAAACCCCTACCAACCCCGTTATGGGTAGACGGATGGGCGTGTATGCCTTGCAAGCTTATTGAAAATCTTTTATCTTGTGCATAAAAAGGGTAG
This sequence comes from Agave tequilana, assembly GCA_038442645.1. Taxonomy (NCBI): domain Eukaryota; kingdom Viridiplantae; phylum Streptophyta; class Magnoliopsida; order Asparagales; family Asparagaceae; genus Agave; species Agave tequilana. Next base: position 212,314 of record JAVJIF010003938.1, on the reverse strand, counting down.
ATTTTTATGAGTTATACACTAATTTTACTTCATAATCTCAATTGGTATCAGAATTTTATTTGGTATCACAATTGATATATTTTGTATACTCATAATCTTATTTATATATATGTATGCTTTCAATTTCAACTTATATCAATTTCTATTGGTATTTTCATTTTTCCATACATATATATGATTTGTTTGTGCTTGATTACAATTGGTTTACATGTTTAAAGTACAAAGTTTGTTTATACTAAGCTTAATTCAAATCTTTATTTTCAATTCGTATCTCAATTGATAGTTTAATAAGCTTATGCATTATTTTTAATTGGTACTTTAATTGATATCAAAAATGTACAATAAACTTCAATTGGTATCTATTGATTTCAATTGGTATCCATATATTTCAATTAGTATCAATATGTTTCTATATTTGGTTTAAAATTCAAAATTTGTAATGTTATTTACAATTGATATCTTAAAATTTGTTTTAAGAAGATCTCAAATTTGTTTTATTGAGAAAAATTCAAATTTTTGTTTTAATGAGAAAATTAAAAATGTTTTGATGTGTATTGCCTATATGCAAGGGGAGCTTAACATCTCTTCTACATATAGATTCATGTTGAGTGTATCTTATATTGAGGAGCTTGACAACTCTTTTTTATGCGATACACGTGTGTAGGGGGAGCTTCACATCTCCTCTTATGCATTGCATATTATACGTTATGTGAGTTAGGGCTTGTCATCCCTTCTTCATGTAATGCATATATGTAGGGAAGTTAACTTAGCGTCTTCCTCTTCATGAATGTATATCGCATATATCCTTATTATTGATTTGTTTAACGTCACTCCTTTGTTGATTTTTTTTTGCTTTTGACAAAAAGGGGGAGAACATTGTTTTGTTTTTTACATTAACCACTTTGTTGATATTGACAAAAAGGGGGAGAAGTATTTTAGTATATATGCATGTTTTGAAAAAGAATTTCTTGTTTATACATATTATTTTGTTTTGCAAATAGGAGAAAAAGAATTTGATGTGTTTCATGCTGGTTTATGCATGTTTATCTCCTTGTATTTGCATACATGTTTGTTTAGATTTATATGCTTCATTGCCATATTTATTTATTTATTGTGAAGCATGAGTTAAGGGGGAGCTTCTTTGAAGCTTTACTTTAATCCATGCATATATAACTTCATGAGTTTTGTCATCATCAAAAAGGGAGAGATTGTTGGCCCAAAGGCCCATCACTCTAATTTTGATGATGATTAACTCGTGTAGTTATACTACTAATGATCTTGTGTTTAATTAGTCTCAGATTTATGATCAAGATCTTAGTTGGTGTTTAGCTTCAACAAAGGATTTAAAGTCAAGTTTTGGAGCTAGCACGGTTTGATTCAAGAGCTTGTGCATCAAGACCACATCAAGTACTCAAGAGGAGTCTAGCTCTTTGGATCAAGTTTGGACCAAGTCAAGAAGATGAGAAGACTTCAAGTGAAGACCTTCAAGATCAAGACTTGAGTCTAGGTTTGCTTTTATAAGATCTTATTTTTAGATTAAAATGTAAAGGATAGAATAGCTGGTGGATTTCTCAAGTATACCATATACACACACTCTCTTGATTTAGATGAGTTTTCATAAAAGATTTTTTATTTTGAAAAAATACAAAAGAGTTTTCTTTTTGAAAAATACCGATTTGGGTTTTAGAATTCTAAGTATATATGTTTTAACCAAAATCATGTTTAGTGTTTATTGTCAAAAACATAGATATTCCATTTTTTATGTGTAGTGGATCATATCCATACACACCATGCTTTAAAAGTGTTTAAAATATCTTGTTTTTGTATTGGGAGAAGTTTTGGAAAAACAAATTTGGAAAAATACAGTTTTTGTTTTTAGCCAAATTTTCTAAGTTACAAAAATAGTTCAAATTGTTTGTAACATGTCTTGATTTTACTCAAACATGTTTGTTTATTATAGTATAATACTGAACCTATTTTTGTAGATTTTTCATGATTTTATGGGATTTTATTTTAGATAAAAAGTCAACGTTTTAATCCCTAAAAAGACCTGACACCTGGCTTCTGCCGTCGACCGGACCGGTCGACCGAGCTAGTAGTCGGTCGACCGACTCGGTCGACCGACGTTCACAGACGTGCACGCCAGTCTGGCTGGAGGGCCGGTCGACCGTCAAGAGAGCTCTGCTCTCTTGAAAGGCCCACCGGACAGAGAGCCTGCTCTCTGTATCCAGGCCACGGTCGACCGGCCGGTCGACCGAGGCTCCAACGGTCAGAAATCTGACCGTTGGCGGTCGACCAGGCAGGTCGACCGACATCCGTCAGGGCTGAAAAATTGCCCCAACGGCTAGTTTTCCTAGCCCTATAAAAGGGGAGCTTTGTGGGGCTGTTTGAGCATAGTTTTTAAGTGGGTTTTTGCACCAGTTTTTCCTACATCTATTAAGAGGTTTTTCTTCACTTATTTGAGAGCAAATATTTCCAACTAAAAGAGGAGTTTATCAAGAGTGTTTTCAAAGTGATTCTTGAGTTTTCCTCCACCATTTCAATTCTAGTTTTCTCACACAAACACTTGAGCTATCCATTACTATATCTACCTATAGGGATATTTGTTGTGAGAGGATTTTAGATGATCAAAGTGTTGTGATCACCAAAGTTTCATCTTTGTATTTGAGGAGGCGGACTTACGGGTTCGCGGTGTTTCAAGTTCGCGTGTGAACTCTTTGTTTGAGGTGCGGCCTTGGCAAGCTTGTGGGCTTGCGGTGTGTTCTTGTGGGAACAAGAGAGGGACTAGAGAGTCCAAAGAGCTTGTAGGTGTTGGGGCACCAAGAGATCCGGTGGGATCGATTTTAGTGGAAATCCTTCATAGTGTTGAAGGCGGGGACGTAGAGCAAGTATGCTCGAACCTCAAAACAAATCTCCCGTGTTTGCGATTGCTCTCTCTATCTCTATCTCTTACTTGTTTATATCTTGCATGCTTATATTGTGTTGATCTCTATATGCTTGATATACATTGTGTGCTTAATTGTTATATGCTTGGACATTGTTTGCTAACACTTGTATTCAACTATGAGAGCCAACACAGCACCTCAACTCTTATCTAGAGGAATCTTGAGGAGTTAGTCTAGAGCCCTTCACGGGGAATCCGGCTACACTCTTGTGTTATACGTGGTGTTTAGTTTAAGAAGTTTTTAGTTTGCATTAATAAGTTTTAATTCCGCATTATTTGACCATTAGATTAGGTAGTCACCTATTCACCCCCCCTCTAGGTGATTACAGGATCATTCCCTGGGAGCTTTGCTAGCTCAAAACAATGATCAGAACCATGAATAGGCAATCTACTATTTAAGTAGAATAATAATTAGGGCAGAGTAGAATTACAACCAAATAGAGAAAGAATGCTTAGTGTTAGTTTTCGCCATCCAAAAGATGCGACAATATCTTATGGGACAACGCATTCACGTCATCTTCAGAGTTAGTCTCTTGCGATTGTTCATGACAAGACCATCTTCGCTGAATTGCAGATTAGCGAAATGGGCCATATTGCTCTCATAATACGAGATGCAATTCATGCCACAAAGGCGATCAAGGGTCAAGCTGTGGCAGATTTCCTGGCCGGTCATCCAGTTTTAGGAACTTTAAAATATTATGACGATCTCCTAGACTAGATTGTAGAAGTTAACATGATCAACGCCTCCTCAGAAGAACAAGTGTAGCAACTATTCTTCGACGGATCGTCAAGGCCAAGTCCCCAGGGAAATATCGTCGCAGGTGTGGGGGTGGGTAGTACACATTTACCCAGATAATTATGTGATTCCTCGTGCATTCTCATTAACTGAGCCATGTTCTAACAACATTTCAAAATACAATGCTTTCTTAATCAGGATGCAACTTGCTGAAGAGATTGGAGTCAAAAATCTCAAAGCGTATGGTGATTCAAAGCTCATCGTCAACCAAGTTCATAGGGAATACGAAGTCTTACATGAAGACTTGGTGCCCTCTCACAAGCAACCATTGACATGGCATAAAAGTTTAAAAACTTCTACATTGATCATGTACCATGTCAGCAAAACGCACATGCCGATACACTAGCGTCCCTCGCTGCTTCATTGGCCCTTCCAGTTAGAGCCACAGAGAGAGTACTTATCTACAGTCATGATTTGTACTGTTGCAAATTCGTCGTTGAAGACAGTATAACTCCTAGAGAAGACCTTCAAGTTAAACAGGTTCTTGAGACTTCTACAAGTCTCAAACCTAGAAATTGGCGATTTCCTTACATTGACTTCATCTTGTACGACTTATTATCTGATGACTCTAAGGAAGCGGCTACAATCAGGAGGAAAACACCTCGATTCTATTACAATGCGATCATGCGAACATTGTATCGCCGATTGTACGATGGGTTTTGCTCTGATGCCTTTCATACAGAGAAGCACAGGAGAAGCTCAAAGAAGCTCATGATGACATATGCGAAGCTCACCAACCCGGCCACAAGCTTGGAGACTGGCTTAAAAGACTTGGCTACTATTGCTGGAAGATGATCCCTGACGCCATAGCCTATGACAAGCGATGCCATGCCTGTCAGATCCATGGTGACTTCGCCCATCAAGCAACGGGACATCTTCATCCGATGTTCTCTTCATGGCTATTTGAGATATAGGGAATAGATGTTATTGGACCCACCAGCCCTCCAACATCCAAAGGATATCGCTTCATCTTGGTCACAACATATTACTTCTCTAAATGGGCGAAAGTTGTTCCCCTAAAGGAAGTAAAGACACCAAATGTGATCAAGTTCATCAAGCATTACGTACTCTACCGCTTCGGTGTACCCCGATGAATTATCCATGATAATAGGCCCCAATTTGTCAGCCAAGCATTCTAAAGGTTCTGTAATAGATTCAGGATCCAAAGTGTGTCATCAACGGCATACTGTCCAGCTGTCAACGATCTTGCAGAAGCCTTTAATAAGACTGTTGGAAAACTTCTCAAGAAATTCATCTTAAAAAGTCAATGTTACTGGGACGACAAATTAGGTGAATGCTTGTGGGCTTACCGTACAATGATGAGAACTCTAACAAAAGCCACACCGTTTTTCTTGGTGTATGGATCTGAAGTTGTACTTCCATTGGAGATCTGAATCCCATACCTCCGAGTTGCCTTAATAACCATGATGACGAACGAATAAAAGCATCGATTGCACCTCTATGAGTTGGAATCTTAAAAAGACAAACGTCTGCAAGCCCAACAACAAATTGAGCTCTATCATGTCCGAATTTTCAGAGCTTTCAATAAGAAAGTCAAAGAACTGATTTTCAAAAAAGGCGACCTTATCTTAGCTGTCAGAAGACCCATGGTTATGACACATAAGACAAAAGAGAAATTTCAACCCAAATGGGAAGGACAATTTGTGGTAGAGTCAGTCTACTCAAATGGAGCATACCGCCTTATAACTCCGAATGGCAATAGCTCATGATGCCGATCAACAATAGATTCTTGAAGAAGTACTATCCTTAGAGAGACTCTTCTCATGATCAGGTTAATACTACACCTCTGATCAAAGCTTCGAGTTCTAAGATATTTGAAAGAGCGCCAAAGAAGAGCCTCTTCCTTCAACGGATCCCATCACGGTCGATCGATGCCGAGTCGACAGAACATTATTGACATCATGATACATGATGTTAATATTGAAGAGACAACATCATGATACATAATGTTAATATTGAAGAAACAAAGTTAGAAACTTCAGTTTTAGCCTCGTCACTCTTCTATGATCAGGTTAACATTACACCTCTGATCAAAGCTTCACCCTAATCAATCAGATGTATTAGGGTTTGGAATCTAAGATGTTTGGGAGAGCACCAAAGAAAAGCTTCCTCCTTCAACCAATCACCTCACGGTCGATCAGCGTCGGGCTATTCAAAAAGTGGTGACATTATGATGTATGATGTAAACATTGAAAAAATGACAACGACAAAATGTTAGTCTTTAACCTTGTCACTCTTCTCTAGAATATAAATATGCACCTATCTTCAACTTAGAAGAATAGGTCATATTTTGAAGTTGAGCATATCTAAGCATCCAGAAGCATGGTTTATCTAGTCTGACTTTTCCATATGTAATGGTGGCATACCTCCCTGCTCCTGTTCAGTCGATTGAAGCTCAATGACAAAGGGTCCGACCAATCGAATGGAGGGTCAAATGAGTTTATCTAATGGCATATCAAGTTAAACTCATTGAAGAAAGATCGTGATGCATCTCTGCAGAACCTTGTCATGGTTTCCATATTCATATAAAAATGGAGCAACCAAATGAAGATCCAAGAGGACTTCATGAGGAGGCTAATCTCCGGACAAACCCTCATGGAATTCATGTCCATCTCTGTGGCCTCCAGCTTATTTGCAAGAGGCACACTACACTACATCCAACGTCTCTGATGACTGAAGGATAGAGAAAACAGTTAGCATTTAAGCCCAACAAAAAATTCTCGACAACTCATCTGCTGAGAGGAATAGCATGACTAGCCTAACTCAAACGATAGTTGGTAACGGCATATCAATCCGTTAATAGCTGAGGGTTTGTTAAAAATCCTGAGGGACCTGATCCTTCCTTTCCCTCAAAAATCTCTTACCAATTCACGTCCATGGAATGGTAAGACCACAAAAAGGCTGTAATTGTTTTCCTAGTGAAATAATCATAAATCAAACCTGCCATGTTAACATTATACCTCTGGCATACCCATTGTTAGGTTAATATTATACCTCTAACGGTGATTTCCTTTAATATCCCCAGCGGATAAAATTTTAACTTGTTAATTCTCTTTAATAGAATGATGAGTCCACTAAAATTGCTCAAATTGCAAACTTCTCGGTCAAGATAAATACTACACCTCTGACCAAGATTGCTCATATCGCAATTGAAATCGCTGTTAAGTTAACATTATACCTCTAACAGTGATTTTCTTCAATTTCTCTAGCGGATAAAATTTCAACTTGTCAATTCTCTTCAATAGAATGATGGGTCTACTAAATTGCTCAAATCACAAAATCTCTCGATCACGTTAAACACTACACTCTGACAAAAATTGCTCATATCGCAGTATAAATCTCTATTAAATTAATGTTATACCTATGACAGTGATTTTCTCAATTTTTCAACAGAAACGAGACATTTAATGCTAAGTTAAATATCACACCGCTAGCATCCATTTCGTTGTTAAGTTAAATATTACACCTATGACAATGATCTTTCCTTGAGTTTTTCATTAAAACCGAGATATCAAATGCTAAGTTAATACCACTCCTCTAGCATTCACTTCGCTGTCAAGTTACTACTAAACCTATGACATTTATTTCTCAGTTTTCTCAATGAAAATGAGATATCCTTGATACTAAGTTAATATCATACCTCTAATATATATATCCTAGTCAAGTTAATATCACACCTCTGACAATTCAATTTGCTTCCAATTGCGAATTCAAACCCGTCATGTTAATATTACACCACTGACGGCAGAAATTTTCATAAATCCCTCAGTGGATTAAACTCTACTTGTTATTCTCATTAATAGAATAGCAAGTCAATAAAAAATTCGTTCAAATCACGAATTCAACTCCTGTTAAGTTAAACATCACACCTCTGACAGTGATCTTTTCAAATTTCTTAATGGAATTACCAAACTTTGAGTTTCTATGTTAATCGTCACCTCTGGTAATCAAACTCAATCGCTTTCATTTGTCTAATTTTCAAACACAAAAAAAAAATAAGACAAAATGAAGACAAAATTATCACTTTTATTATTCATAATCAAAATTAAAAGTGATATAAATACTCTGTTATTCAAATAAGATAGAGTGTTGCAAAGTAAATACAAAAAGTCACTCTTTCTCAGTGGAGATTATATTTTCTCCCAGAGGCACTGTATATCCTTTGGCATACTTTTTCAACCACGGCTATAGCCTGAGCCCTCAGCTCCTTATCGGATAGAAGCTTCTTCACAGCAAGTCATGCTTGAAGAGCTTCCAATCTCGAAGTATGGATATCAAGTTCATGTTATGCCTGATTTTTAGCAGCCTCAAGCTCCTTCATCCTTTTTTTTTCTCATTCGCAATCTTCAGCTCGTTGTCGTGGATTAAAGCTTGTGCCCTAGCAATTGCAGCTCAAGCACTCACTATCATACTTTCTGCACCCTTGTGACGATCTCGGTTCGCCGAAAGTCGTCTGTCAAATTTTGACAGCTGGCTTTGGAATCATCAAGACAACGAGCTTCTTCAGCGATCCGCTCCTCAATCTCCTTACGCTCCCGTTCCTGGTTGGCGTGAAGATTTTCTGATATCTGTTGAGCATCAGCAACCGAACTGACCCTCTCTAAGTTACTAAGATCCCTCGAGTAAGTACCTAGTTGCTCGACTAGACCTTGATGCGCTCTCGCTTGACCAGAACCTCCAGTTTGCCGGATATTCTCAACCTGATTCTAGAGGAGTGTGTACGCAAACTCGAAGAAACTTCACCCAGAAAGCATCAATTCGGCACAATACTTCATCATGATGACGAATTGCATGACCATTTGGAGAGACAACTCTTCTAGGATGTCCATAGCCAGTGGTGGCACCAAAGGAGTACTTCCTAATCCAGTCTCTACGATTACAATAGAGACGCACTCAGAAGTTAAAGTTGAAACATTTGTCCTTCCTAAAGGTGTAGGAGCAGGTTAAGTTAGAAGTTGTCTCATTTCTAAGATCGCCATAGGAGCTTCAGGATTGGAGACTTTAATAACTTCCTATGTGGCAGCCTTGATTACAAACTCTAGAGTGAGAACCTTCTCTTTCGAAACCACAACAGGAATGTCCTTTGCACTGACATCCATGATACGCTCTTCTGCTTGGGTGGGTGCAGCATCACCTGCAGTCATTATGACAATGTCAGCGACAATGCTAAGAGTGAGAATATCAAATTCTGATGTCATACCAGGATGAGGAGACATAGATGGCAAATCCTCTGGGAGCTCTCCTGGCTGAGAAACTTCCTCAACCACAGGGTGTTTTGCTTACAGAAGCCAACTCAGTGCTGATCTCGAGAACTTTCGTGCCTTCTGGCTGGGTCAGTTCCTCAATCATTTCAGCAATATTGGGGGAGGTTTCGCCTTCAGCGGTAGCGGTACCCCGTGAAAAAATATTATCCAAGCAGATTTTAAATTTTCATCTACACATCCGATAAGAGAAGCCGTGGGTAGAAAAGAAAAGATACCTTCTGCCGTAGCAGCCTCCTTAGATGGTAACTCTATCTCTGGGGCAGCAACTTGCGTTCCCTCCACTGTCACATGTGAGAACTCGCTGGCATCGTGAGGAGCAGGTTCAGATCCAATATCATGGTCATTTTCTTCAGATGACGAAGATGATACTTGAACCATGGAAGCTTCAGCAATTGGAGTTTTCCCACCAATCGGTCCAGTAGTCAGACTGAATTCGGGGACCCTCAAAGCCGGCATCATAATGCTTGGAGAGCCCATTTATGTTTCGGTACCTTCGCCTGAGGTCATCGTGGAAGCTAACAGAGCCTCTGACTAAGACACCTTCGCAACCTCTACTCCTTCTGAAGTGGCAGGGCCCCAACTACGCTGACTCCGGATGAGCGGAGGAGCCACCTCCACCTCCTCCTCAGATTCCGCAAGGCCCAACTCTGGCTGAGAAGTTCCCTGTGATGGAACTTTAGCTCCAGACTCTCTTCCTGCCTTCTTCTAACTCAAACCACCTGCATAGAAGGATGGATGAGCGCACTTTACTATGGCTTAGCGAGACTTTCTTTCAGAGCATTCCTCTATAGCTTCAACAACATGCCTTGCCGCTTCATATGCACCAGCCTCTTTCTCAGCCTCTAAATACTCATCATTCGTTTCTTACGAGTAGTTTTGGATCCCTTACAAGCACTGTAGTTGGACTTGATGGCTTTAATGCATGAGGTGTTCATCTTATAACCTGGCACCATGTTGACAATAACATACCAAGTGCAAAAGCTGAGGTTAGTATATGCATTGGGTGATCTCTGAGGAAGATTGAACATTGCCCCCATCCCTCCGGCCACCTGGAAGTACCACGCCTGTGCCCCTTCAAAAAAGTTCCCATTAAAGTGAAGGCCAGTATTCAGGTTTTCAACATAGAGCTAATTATACCCAAATTGATGAGTAAATCGACTTCGCAGATACGGCTCGATCGTGCAGGTGTCACCTTGGCGAAAAATGAGATATCCTAGTCGAACATTCATTAGCTAACAGAAGATACTGGTTGATAGAGTGGTATACCCATCTGGCTCTGCGATATCCAGAAATTGTCCACAATGGACGTATCTTAAATGTCAGGGAGGCATTAGACCAACTGATAATTGGAGTCGCCCTGAATAGCCCTCCTAATGTAGAATATGTAGGTATATGGTCAAGACGAGCGCTCCAGCTTCTGAATAAATGGCACAAAGTTCCGATGTGTATGCGGCTGTCATCAAAGATGGACAGTGCATGACATACCATGCCACCAAGTATGTATAAGGAAGTTCAACTATGGGATTAGGCACCTTGATCTCAGGATAACCATGATGGTCAATAAACACAATGCCATCATTATTTACCAGAGTTTCCACTTTGCAGAATTCTTGGTCAATGCTTGAAGTCCATTTTGAATGCATTCCACCAATGTTGGAAGAAGGACAATACTTCGGCCAAATGCCAGGAGGACAGAGGGGTACACTACATCAGCATGGCATCGTAGGAAAGTATGGGCACAACACACTGCTTCAACCACAACATTAAGAATCCAGCTAGCAAAGCCCTATTGGAGATAAGAGTCTTGGCTTGATAAAGAAAACTTTCAAAAGCTGTGCCTGGTCTGAAAGTATCCTCAGCTGATTCTGTGGTGTATGAGGACATTGATGCGCTAATTCTCTCCTTGATTTCTGCATCTGTACTTGGAGCCAGGCGAGTTAATCGATTAGCCTTATGCCCTAGACCACTGAAAAGGTAATCTGTCCAGGCCATTTGTTGGACCCCTCCGAACCTCAAAACAGTGAGTTCAGTGCAGATGTGGAGGTGACACAACACTTCCCAATAGATCGCATATACTAAAAGGGCACTCTCATTCATCAAATGCAGTTCTTCGGCTGATGGGACATATTCTTCATAAGGAATGTCTCCCATCGCTAACCCAAAGACTTTATACATTTCATGATGAGCGAATTCCATCTCTCCGACCGGGGTAAAGAACGTGCACGTCTTTGGATTGTAACACTCCAGCATAGTAAAAAGATGATGACTGCTCTATGTGATGCCATACTGAACAGCCCAAATGGCATTATAAAGACCGGTCTGTAGTACTTGTCCTTCAGAACTTCAAGGACGAAGCCTACCATCCTGGACCACCAATATTTGTCTGAAGAATGGACCCATCCTAACGCCTAGAATTTGCCTTTGGGAAATCACCCTTTACTATCATAAACTAGTTAATGAACAAGGCCGCCTGATGGGAAGTCTCACTTTCGGGATACTCCGCCTTCGAAGAACCTGGCAGCAGTCCGATTACGTTCCCGTCATGATCTGTCGGGACTGCTCTGTGATGTGAAGTATACCCGAGAGGAACGCCAAATTGCTACTCTGTCAAATCCCACTCCACCGATCGATGAAGGGGCATCGATTAAATGGATGACAAGGAAAACTTCCTTTCCATGTTTAAGAGAAAGAAGCGACACTCTCCAAGCCGACGAAGTCATTTGTAGCCGTCGTCAAGCATCACCTCTGCATCATCATTAATGGAGTATCCGAATAAAAAAATTCAGCTTTCTTAGTAATGAACGAGCATCCGATTCAAATCTCCCATCCATGATGGGCTCTCAGACAGTCTGCGAGCTCGCTTGACTTTACTTAGTTTGTCGTTCTCGATCCTTCCTAGTAAAGGCCGGCACAGTCCTGCTGAGGCCAGAGATGATAACCGGATCTGATGTACCTACATGGCTAAAATGATGTCTCTTTACCAAGGGGTCTGAGGAGTACCTCACTGTGAAGAAGAAAACACAAAGTCAATTCTCTGAAAATAGGAAAATTACAAGAAGTGTGGGAGTTCAAACGCGAGACTCAACACATGAGACCCACGTTCTATAATTAAAACGCGAGGCTCACATGAATCCCGCGTCTGAACTCCATACTTAGAGAAAATTTCTAAGTCCTGAGACTCAAATGTGAGTCTCACAAACGAGACTCGCATTTAGAAGTCTCAAAGACGCGGAGTCCCCTGGACCCACGTTCAATTCGCAGACGCGAGGGTCACGTTGACAAAGCAAAGAAACGCCATGTTCACCAGACCTGCGTTCTACTCCTCAACATGAGGACCGCATTTACAAATCAAATGTGGACCAATGAGATCTATGTCGACTGTTCAACTTTCATAGATGTCTCTTCATGTTCTAATGGCGAAAGCCATTTAACTTACCAGAAATGGGGGCTTTCTAAAAAGAAGAACAATCCATAGTGGTCAGTGCAGCGGCAACGCTCAAATAAGCAATGGTTTGCTTGGGTTTTGGAGCCATTTCAACGGTGAAATCGTTGAAAAAGATTAGAGAAAGCTCAGAGCTTTATGGGTTTTGAGAAAGCTTAAGAGCTTTTTGATCTTCAGACGCGGGTCTGATCGAAGGTGATAAACAGTCAAAGTGAATTGACTGTTGAAAGACCCAGGTCTTTTATAGGCCCTTCAGTGGCCAAGATACGCGGCATGTATCTCGAGCTTGATCTTAGCTAGACATGCGTCCGACACGGTACTCGCGTCCATGTCTGGAAGCATCCAACGCGATCTTCGCATTCCAAACAGAGAGTCGCATCTCAAAGCCGCGTCTTAACAGCAATTGAAAGCCGCGTCTCTAGCTCAACTGAGCATCCCATCTCAACTCTATTGAAGCTCGCGTCTGCATGACATTTGCATTATGAGGGTCGCGTTCTCTCACATACAAGAATTATGTCCCTACCTCTGCAATCAGTACAACAGTATACTAGCAAAATTAATCAACCACTCTACCGGTTCAATAGTACACCGACAAACAAATCAGAGCTCATAACAATTGCTAGACTGAATTTCTAAGACACTTGTGATGATCTTCTCTGGAGGCTTCAAGCAGTTCAATAGTATACTCACGAAGACCAGAATTCAGATAGGATCAAGCTCAGAGCATCTTGAAAGATTGTCATCACAAGCAGTCTGAAATCAACATGAAGTCCAAAGTATTCTAAAATTCATCTAGTTATTCGCGGAGTATTGAATACGTTGGAGGGGTTTTTATAGGCTGCCTATAAATCATTAAATACAAGTCATCAGACGCGGACCTCGCAACGCGAAGGTCACATTTCAATTAAAACGCGGACCTCGCGTCAAAGAAGAAACGTGAACTTCAGATACGGGTCTGAGGAACCTCGCGTCTCACTTCAAACGCGGGTCTGAGAAACTCCGTGTCTTATCTCAAGTGCAGGTCTGAGCAACTCTGTACTCCACTTCAAATGCGGGTCTAAGAAACCCCGCGTTTCATTTCAAACGCGGGTTTGAGTAACTCCGCATTCTGACTAAGACGCGGGTCTAAGCCTTGTATCTATACCAACGTGAGGTCTGCATCCAATGCGAGACCCACGTGTTTGTTGTAATTGACTCCCATTACTGGGTCAATTAACTCCCCCACGTAATGTGTGAGTTAATCCCTATTATGGAGAGATTTTTGGGAACAATAATACCCCTATGACTCCCTATAAATAGCTTGAGGAGCAATAAAAAAGGGGGGACTTTTGGAGAGAGAACTCTTTGAGCAGAGAAGGAAAAAAGAGAAGCTCTTAAAGATTGAGAGCTGAGAATTTTCGAGTAAAGCTTCTTGCTTTCTTCTTACTTGTTCAAAGGTCCCGAGAGAGGGGAAAAAGAGTAATTTGATAATAATTTTTTGATAATCGGAATCGTTCTATTGTAACTTTTAAGCCACTCAAAGAAACTTTACTTCGCATCACTTTTCTGACCAAACACTCATTAATTTGATAATAATAAATATATTGAACTATAAGGTGGACAATTTTATATGAAATGTAAACATATTAAATAAAAAGTAAACAATTTTATATGAAAAATAGAACTAAAATTATCCACTTTTTATAGACTAACAATAAAGTGGATAATTTGAGAAACAATTGGAGAACTTAATTGAGGTGGGCAATTTCAGTAAGACGTGCAAAATTTGACCTATAGGTAGATATACTAAAATAATGTGGACAATTTCAGATACAGTAAGCAACTAAATTGTAGTGGATAGTTTCAGTAACAAGTCGACAAGTTGACCTATAGGTGGACAGACTAAAATAATATGGAGAAGTTAGTCTATAGGTCGACAAATGAAGCCTAAGTATAAACTAACTATAAAAAATGGACATTTTATATAAAACTGATTTTAATTCTATTTTTCAAATAAAACTATCCACTTCTTATTTAATTTATGTACATTTCATATAAAATTATCCACCTTTTAGTTCAATATTATTATTCTCAAATTAGTGAGAACACTTATTGGAAACACCGTTGCAATAAATGAATTTAGAAAATTAAATTTATAAGAAAAAAGTAATAGCTTAAAAGAGAAAAACCAATAGCCTAATGTGTTTACAAGAAAAAACTAACAAAAAATTTCTTATTTTTATTTTGCTAATTAAATATTATACAGAAAAAAAGTAGACACTTTCTCATAAAATATGAATATTAGAGCTCTAAGACTAGTAATACCAGCATTAAATGCTATTAAAATCTAAAATCTCGCATTATTCAAACTTTAATTTAAAGAAAATTGTGTAACACAATGTGCACAAATTCAATGCTTCAGGTTGACAATTTCTGAGTTTGCACCTTTTTCTGCATCAGTTAGACACTTTGATGCTACAAGTGGACAGTTTCTGAGTTTGCACCATTTTCTACACCAGGTAGACAAATTCTTAGCTTTCACTTTTTTTTTGTTAAGCGCATTTAATGCGCCTCACATGTTCTAACTCACCATGGCTGTAGTGAGAGGCATTCTGAATATTTAACCCCAACTTACTAGTGTGGTGCAGATTTTCCGCTGCGAATAAGCAGACGCTCGATCAACACCACAAGCGAGACAGGGAGTTTAAAGTATGAGTGTAAGGCGGTGATCATAACAAAGAAAAGAGATAGAGACACGGGATTTTTACGTGGAAACCCAAATCGGGAAAAAACTCGGGAAGGAGAAGGAAGATTCATTATATTCTATCAATTTACAAGAATTACAGCGAACGTTTGGAGTTTCACGAAATCAGGATTTACTATGGAAGTATGAGTAAAGTCTTTGTGTTGGCTCCAAAGAGAAGATTACGAGCCCCATTATTATTGGAGACGAGGGTTTATATCCAGCTGTTGGTGGTGAATGTGAGCTAACAAGGCTCCTGTAACTGCACGATCTTCATTTATGAATTTGCTGTATTGACCATGATTATAGGCGCTGAACTGTTGGGAGTGCATGCAAGAAATTTCTTCATTGTCCATAACTATCTGATTGCAGGGGTGTTACACATCTTCAACATGGAGAAGGAAAGTGGCGTAATTGCAGGCAGAGATCTCGGTAGTAGCTACTGGGGACTTATAGGGTGAAGTCGAAAATCTTGGACTTGGGTGACTCCAGAGGGTGATGTCTTCAGAAAGGAGGTAGTTTTAGGATGGCTCTGGGTGGTGGAGCTTGAAGGTTGACTGAGGCATGGCCTGCAGTGATTCTGAGAGCTAAAGAAGTCTTCAAGAGGATCCGATGTAATGGAGGCTACTGGGTGAATTAGATGATGCATAATATTATAAAGGGGAACTTGATTTCTAGGACACGTATCAGCATCTTGGTAAGGATCAATTTTTGACCATTACAGATGCCCCCCGCTGTTCTGCTTGTCGGAGCTTACGAGAAAGAAGTGGGAGAGTGGAGCCGGTGAAAGATTCTTCAGTGCCTTAGGCTTGATTTGATGATGGTGGACAAGGAAAGATTTAGATCATTAATGTTGATCTTCTAAATTGATGTGGAAATTACATTGCTAGCTGACAACTAGCGTACCGATTTATCTGGCTTCTTGAAACTAGTAACTGGTATCCTTTCGCATCTTGGCGCCATGATGATTGAGATCAAGGAGAAGTAGCAGTTGATATTGTACCTCTTTGGTTGATCAAAATTTTCGGGATGTGATCCAGCTTCTCAGGGATCGAGAATTTAAATCGAAGGAGGTTTGACTCCTCTTCCATCTATAAATATGCAAAATTCTTCGTGTAGAAGTAGCCTCTGCTATATTGTCTGAGAAGTTTTTGTTGGCCCAATGGCCTTCCACTCTAGTTTTGATGATGATCAACACTCATGTAGTTATGTTTACTAATATTCTTGTGTTTCTAAGTTTCAGATCATTAACAGGATATTAGTTGGTGATTAGCTTCAACAAGATGATTAGAAGCTATTCATGATGATTCTGGTGCCAAAGCTTAAAGATCATACCTTTGCACTTGGAGAATCACGGAGTTAGGACCGAGTCTACTTGAAGATGGAAGATCGACAAGAAGACTTAGGTATCTAGTTTAGAGTTTGTGTTTTAGATCCATATTTGTAAAGCTTAGTTTAGTTGATATGCTCAAGTGCACAAATCACACACGTTTTATGATTGAGTTTTGGTTTTCATGAATAGTTTATCAAAACAAGTTTAAATTGATATATGTATAGTTGCTTCATTCTATACATGCATGCTTAATTTTTTAAACAAACTTATTTTGAATATCCTATTCATGTTTTGGAAAATTCTAGTTTGATAAAATACAAGTTTTGTTTTTGATAAAATTGGCAAGACACAAAAATGAATTGATATGATTGATATATGTCTTGAAATTTTTATCACAAGTTTGGTTATCAAAGTAAAATGATAAAACAAGCTTTAGAAAAAAAAATTTTTAGAAAAACAGTTTTTATTGTGATTAAAACTATTTTTTAGATTTACTGTGATTTTATGGGATTTTTATTGAGTGAAAAGACCTATTTTCAAATCCCGTATCTGTGCAGAACTGAGGACTGTGCTGACAGGCTGGTCGGTCGACCGTGCCGGTCGACCGCACCAAGGGCCGGTCGACCGGGCCGGTCGACCGATGTGCACAGACGTGCACGTCTGTTAGGCACAGACACGGTCGACCGGGACGGTCGACCGAGTTGAGAGCTCTGCTCTCGGGTTTTATCGATCGACCGGGCCGGTCGACCGCTGCTGCCCAACGGTCATAATTCTGACCGTTGGCGGTCGACCGGACCGGTCGACCGGCAGTCTGTCAAACTGGCACATCAGCCTAACGGCTAGTTTTGTATAGGGGCTATATAAACCCCATCTCTTTGGGGATTTTGCCCAAGTTTTTTAAGAGAAAAATTTTTAGTTTTCTGAAGTGTTTAAAAGAGTTTTCAAAAGAGTTTTAAGTGCAAAAACTTCTCATCTTTATTTGTTTTGGGTTTTGGAAAATCAAAGAAAACTAGGTTTTGGGATTTTGATTTGGTATTTCATTTTCTATCTTATACAAGAGATTTCCCAAGTAGTTTTTCTTTGTTGCTTGTTTCCAAAAATACTTTGATTCCACACTTGAGCTATATCATACTATCCTAAACTATTTAGGATCTTGTTTTTGTGGAAAAAGAAAGAAAAAGGAAAGAGGTTTGTGGTTGAGATATACCACTTGTTGTAAACCCTTGATTTCTTGAGTTTCTCCCTCTTTGGTAGAGGTGGAGATTGTTGTATTGGGTTGTTGGTTTGGATCCCTCTTAGGTAGAGGTGATAGTGTTTGGTTGTGAGCCTCTTCGGTAGAGATGTGTGGATTGGTTGTTGTATTGGCTACGGGCCTAACCCCTCGGTTGTGAGGAGGTTGTTGTTGAGAGAGGAGTTTGGTACTCCTAGAGTTGTAAGAAATCCTCTTTGGTAGAGGTTCCCTCGGTGGGAGTTGAGATAGTGGAAATCCTACACGGTGGTGTAGGCGGGGATGTAGAGCAAGGTGCTCGAACCTCGAAACAAATCTTGGTGTTTGCGTTTTGATCCATTGTCTCTCTAACTCTCTCTCATTTATATTGTGCAAAGCATCATACTTCATATCATCATATTTGCTTGTGTTGAGCATAACTCATATTGCCATATCATATTGCTTGTGTTGCCTTGCATTATTTTTATATTGCTATATCCTTTATTGCTTGGCTTGATTGTGTGTGCACATTGCTTGGATTGCTTGTGTGTGTGTGCCTAACTTATACTCATCCAACAAGAGCTTCACATAGCGCCTCAACCCATATCAAGGGGAATCAAGAGGAGTTTAGTCCAGAGCCTCGCAAGAGGAATTCGGCTACACTTGTTGTATTGTATTAGTTTGTGCATAATTTGCATTAGCTTCCGCATTTAGCGCACTTAGTTTGCATTAAGTTTCTTAGATTAGCACTTACACCTATTCACCCCCCCTCTAGGTGTTTTTTCAATTGGTATCAGAGCCGGGACTCTAGGATTTGGTTTAACCACCTTAGAGAAGATCCTAATTTGCTAATCTTATTTGCATTTGTTTGTTTGCACATTCATTTAGTTTACCATGGCCTTCATGACCCCACCTATGTATGACCCTTCCAACATTCATGTCTGGAAGATTAGGATGACCGTTTATTTGCAAACCCTAGGTCATAAAGTCTATCTTGCTATTACCAAGGAATCCTTCCTTAGTGATCGCAATCATATAGAGGCCAATGCACAAGCCCTAGAGGCCATTAGAAGCACTTTATCTAAAGATTATCTTTTATGTGTTTCTAACTTTGATTCCGCTTTTGTAGTGTGGAACAAATTGACAACAACCACCACCTCCAAGCTTCAAGTCCAAATCCAAGAAGAGGAATCTAGTGGAGAATCCAACTCTATATGCTACATGGTCCAAGGGAATGACTCCCTTGAGATACACTCGGAGACTCCATTAGATAGTGATGATGATGCTAGTTCTTCAAATGATCATATTGATGCCCATGCTCTAAATGAAGAACTTTCAATAGTATGTGAAAAATTAATAGAAAAATAAAAAATTTTGAAAAAGAAAAGTCTAGAAATTGAAAAAAAAATAAGTGTTTGCATTCTAGACTTGATTATGTTTTGCAAGAAAAGGTTGAGGTCTATAATGAGAGGGATTCATTAAAATCTCAACTTGATCTTGCACTTAAAGAAAATAACTTTTGAAAAATAAAAATGATTGTGATAATGTTTTGAAAAATAATGATGTTTTATCTTCAAAGATTGAATTTGTTTTAAGAAAAATGAGTCTTTGAAAAATGAAATTGTTTTCATTACAAAAGAATTAGACATTTGTGTTAAGAAAAATGAATCTTTGAAAATTAAGATTGATTCACATGTTTGCCATGCTAGGGTAGTATCACACACACCTCCTAATGCATGTACCTCTTCTTCTAGGATTAATGATGATATTTGTATGTTAAAGAAGAGAGTAGATTGTTTGGGCTCCACTATGAGCCAATGTGCCATGAACCACACACGGTTGGAAACCTTGGTTCGAAAGAAACAAGTTCCATCCTTTATGCATGCACACCCATCACGGCATACACATGCTTCACACGGACACCATCAACACAAGTATGTTCATGTGTACACATGTACACATTGTGGCCGAAAAGGCCATCTTGCTAAATTTTGCTATGATCGTTTACATGTTGAAAATTTAGCCAAGAAGTTTTTTTGGGTTAGAGAAGGTACTAACCCCCATGGACCCAATAAGAGATGGGTACCAAAGACCACCACCCCTAAAGTTTTTGATGTAGGTGTGGGCTCTCACATGACGTGAGAGTGATGACACCTTGGAGTGGATGCGTTCCGGACTTCATGGAAATCAAATTGGATGCATCACTTTCAACGGAAGATTTGGTGGAGATGACCACCATGTTTTGGAGACAAGGAGAGTTGCTTCTTCGGTTTTGGTAACAATCCTTTACTCCCATTTATTATGTTTACATGCTTTCCACTTCATTGTTTATAGCATGTTTTGATAGTTTATAGCATATTTTTGATGTCTATGGATTAGTATGTTCATTCCATGTTTATTAGATCCTTGACATACATGTATAGTATTTGAGACACATATGCTTATATGAACCCATATTTAGTGTTCTCACTTTTGTTTAAGCTATAATGTACATCATGAATCTAATACATGTGAATTTACATAGTAATCATGTTTTAGTTTTATCATGATGATTTTTATATTGTGTTTTGATGCTTCATGTTAAGGTTACTTGTTTAGATGTTAGTTTTCATTAAGACTAGGAATTATACTTGTACATATAGTGGGACACAAATAAATCTATATATGTATGAGCTTGAACGCTTATTTGAACCCATTAGATGTGCTAGTATAGTCTAGTTTTGATGATTCATACATTTCAAACTTGTATTCCATTTTTGGATTTGTTTTATGATTGTGTGTTTCACTTCATGTATATGTTCGTATTGCCAAACTTTAAGATATACATGTATACCCCTTGAGTCATTTGCCTTTCATGCAAATCTATTTATAGACTCAATTGTGTTTAGGGATATGTATGTATACTTCATGTTGGACAAGACATACATATACCTTGAAATGAAAATTGCTTTTAGTAAAGATGTAGATTTTCATGTTTCATGTATTTATGTTTAACTTCATGTATATGTCTATCTAGTTCAAACTAATCTTATACATATACATCTTTTTGAGCCACGTGCCTTCATGAATATACATTTAGTGGACTCGTTGAGTTTTGGATATGTATGTATATTTTAGCTTGTATTAGACATACATATGCCTTGAAGATTAAATAAGTAGTTTTATATGATTTTTCATGTTTTTGATAGAATTATGTTTTAAGGAATAATTGAGCTCAATGAAATATTTTCATGATTATGATCTTCACATATTATTTGTACACTCATATCTATTGCTCATGTTTTTGTTTCTCATGAGTTATGATTTATTGGTTAGAGTGATGATTACCATGTGAATTTCAATTTGTTTTATTCCTTACTTGAAGGATTTCGTGCTAGTTAACAAGTTTTTCATTTAACTAGTTGCGGTGTTCTTCATTTTGGTAGTGATTTTCAAACAAAACTACATTTTCAAATCTATCTTTGAAAACCCCTACCTTCCAAGGGCGGTAGGATGGGAGATCATGTTCATGTATGCCCTAAATGAAAATCTTTAAAACTTGAATTATGATTGGGTGGTAGATAATATGATGTATACACTTGAACTTATTGTTATGTCAATTGGTATCATTGAACTCTTTCAATTGGTATCATTTTGATCTTCTTGTATACTCATATATGTTTTGTATGTATGTATGCTTTAAATTCCAAGTATATCAATTTCTATTGGTATCTATCTTTCATACATATATATGTTTGTGTTTATGCTAGTGCTTGAGTTTCAATTTTGTTTAAATTGATTACTTTTAAATTGTTATCAAGACTATGCATGACTTTAGTTTGTATTTCATAAAGGGGGAGAAAATATGATTTTGTATTTCAATTGGTATTGGTACTCCCACACTTTATGATTAAAAGTTGTTTATATGTTTCAAAATGAAATATATTCTTACAATTGGTATCAAAATTTGTGTTTAGACATTCAAAATTTGTTATGTTTAATTACAATTGGTATCTCAAAATGTTGTTTAAAGAAAATATTCAAAGTTTTGATTTGTATTTCTTATATGCAAGGAGAGCTTAACATCTCTCTTACATATTGTTGACTGATTTTTCCTGCACACAAAATAATGAATATTAGATTTTGGAAATAATAGTGTGAGGTTCTCAGTTCTAATCCGCAGTAGCAGGGCTATGCGGGTCGTGATCCTCAAGGAGGGACTGCGATGGAAGCGTTAAGCAAGTTTCTCTAAAAATTTTATCTTTTTTAGTTATTTTGTTAGTCACGATGGTATTTACAATGAGTTGTGGTATTTACAATGGATCGAAGAAAAGAATATGGAGAGAGATGGATTTAATCTACAAAAAGAAATAAAAAAGAAGAAAAGAAAACTTACTTGAGTTGGAGAAAATAAGTGAAAACCTAATACTTTCTACCGTTTTTCGGAGACGTTGAACGTATGAACCTTGGGATCGAACTCAGTCCGTTGTCGCATTAGGTCATCAAGCCTTGGGCAAGCATGAGTTGATACGCCTCGAGGAGGAGAACATCGCCATGGAATATCGTTGGAACCCGATCTTCGGTATACTTATGGTTCGGTAATCGCTTGCATGCTCATCACCAATCACAGAGATGAAAAGAGAAAAAGAAATAGAAAACAAGAATAAAAGTAAAACATAGAAATAAGAAACAAAACAAAATAATACCTTTATTGCTTAATCCATGGCAGAGAAGAGAAGATACATCAGTGTCACCCTCAATATAATCATCTCTCTCTCTCTTTAAAATAAAAGAAAAGAAAATCTAACTACAAAGGAAGAAACCCTAGAAAAACCTAACTTTGGCCCTTGGCTCGCCTCTGGACGCCCTGTACATTGCAATGCAGGTGATATTTATAGGGCAGAAGACCACAGAGTCCGGGACGAAACTGCCCACAAAATTTGGGATTTAATCTCATCATTATTGCCGCGGATCCGCGGCTTTTGCCGCGGTTCCGCGGCAATCTGGTGGCTTCTGGCCACGCGCTTTGGCGCGTGGCCTCTCCTGGTCCGTCCATAGGGGCGCCTGCTTCTGGAATTGTAATCCTGGCCTTTTAAATCTGGATTTTCGAGATAACTTGGTAATCAAGTTACCCTTAATCCAGATTTCTTCAAATCTTCCTCCCACGAATTTCTTCTTTATCTTGGCCTTTTAATCTGATCCTGCAGGTGTTTAGGGTTGGATAGAAGTCCACCCTTCCCTAAACTTCAATAATTGCAACTCTAGCCCTTGCATAATTGCACTTTGACACTTGATATTTGCATTTTGACTCTTGGGCTTCAAATATGGCTTTTGGGCTTCATTGGCTTTATTTATTATTAAATTGATAATTCGAGGCCTGCACACAATAAATCACAAAATATTAATAATTGTGCAGAATTAAATGAATAAATATGAAAATGTGATGGTAAATATGATGATAAAAATGCACTTTTGACTACCAATCACATATAGATTCATGTTGAGTATATTATAAATTGAGGAGCTTGACAACTCTTCTTTATATGATATACGTGTGTAGGGGGAGCTTCACATCTCCTCTTATGCATTACATAATATGTGTTATGTGAATTAGGGCTTGTCATCTTTTCTTCATGTAATGCATATGTGTAGGGAAGCTAACTTAGCGTCTTCCTCTTCATGAATGTATATAGCATATAACATATATTGATTCTTATTTATTGGTATCAAGATGCTTCATTGACATATTTTTAATTGATATCATGTTTGTAGTCACCCCTTATTGATTTTGTTTTTGTTTTAGACAAAAAGGGGGAGAACATTGTTTGCATTGTTTTGATTGACAAAAAGGGGAGAAAGATTTTTACCCCTCGTTTTATTTATGGTTTTGATTACCCCTTTGTTGATGATTGACAAAAAGGGGGAGAAAGATTTATGAAGTTTTATATGCATGCTTATGTTTATGCATATATTAAGTTTAATTGATTTATAGAGTTTGCTTTGTAATTGGTATCTAGAGCTTATTTTGTTTTGAATATTCCATTTGATATCTAGAATCATTTATTGTTTATGCATATGCATGTTTCATGTTTATATTCATTGCATATATTTATTGTTTATCCCTATGCATGAGTTAAGGGGAACTTCCTTGAAGCTTATCTTTAATCCATGCATATATAACTCCATGAGTTTTGTCATCATCAAAAAGGGGGAGATTGTTGGCCCAATGGCCTTCCACTCTAGTTTTGATGATGATCAACACTCATGTAGTTATGTTTACTAATATTCTTGTGTTTCTAAGTTTCAGATCATTAACAGGATATTAGTTGGTGATTAGCTTCAACAAGATGATTAGAAGCTATTCATGATGATTCTGGTGCCAAAGCTTAAAGATCATACCTTTGCACTTGGAGAATCACGGAGTTAGGACCGAGTCTACTTGAAGATGGAAGATCGACAAGAAGACTTAGGTATCTAGTTTAGAGTTTGTGTTTTAGATCCATATTTGTAAAGCTTAGTTTAGTTGATATGCTCAAGTGCACAAATCACACACGTTTTATGATTGAGTTTTGGTTTTCATGAATAGTTTATCAAAACAAGTTTAAATTGATATATGTATAGTTGCTTCATTCTATACATGCATGCTTAATTTTTTAAACAAACTTATTTTGAATATCCTATTCATGTTTTGGAAAATTCTAGTTTGATAAAATACAAGTTTTGTTTTTGATAAAATTGGCAAGACACAAAAATGAATTGATATGATTGATATATATCTTGAAATTTTATCACAAGTTTGGTTATCAAAGTAAAATGATAAAACAAGCTTTAGAAAAAAAATTTTTAGAAAAACAGTTTTTATTGTGATTAAAACTATTTTTTAGATTTACTGTGATTTTATGGGATTTTTATTGAGTGAAAAGACCTATTTTCAAATCCCGTATCTGTGCAGAACTGAGGACTGTGCTGACAGGCTGGTCGGTCGACCGTGCCGGTCGACCGCACCAAGGGCCGGTCGACGGGCCGGTCGACCGATGTGCACAGACGTGCACGTCTGTTAGGCACAGACACGGTCGACCGGGACGGTCGACCGAGTTGAGAGCTCTGCTCTCGGGTTTTATCGATCGACCGGGCCGGTCGACCGCTGCTGCCCAACGGTCATAATTCTGACCGTTGGCGGTCGACCGGACCGGTCGACCGGCAGTCTGTCAAACTGGCACATCAGCCTAACGGCTAGTTTTGTATAGGGGCTATATAAACCCCATCTCTTTGGGATTTTGCCCAAGTTTTTTAAGAGAAAAATTTTTAGTTTTCTGAAGTGTTTAAAAGAGTTTTCAAAGAGTTTTAAGTGCAAAAACTTCTCATCTTTATTTGTTTTGGGTTTTTGGAAAATCAAGAAAACTAGGTTTTGGATTTTGATTTGGTATTTCATTTTCTATCTTATACAAGAGATTTCCCAAGTAGTTTTTCTTTGTTGCTTGTTTCCAAAAATACTTTGATTCCCACTTGAGCTATATCATACTATCCTAAACTATTTAGGATCTTGTTTTTGTGGAAAAAGAAAGAAAAAGGAAAGAGGTTTGTGGTTGAGATATACCACTTGTTGTAAACCCTTGATTTCTTGAGTTTCTCCCTCTTGGTAGAGGTGGAGATTGTTGTATTGGGTTGTTGGTTTGGATCCCTCTTAGGTAGAGGTGATAGTGTTTGGTTGTGAGCCTCTTCGGTAGAGGTGTGTGGATTGGTTGTTGTATTGGCTACGGGCCTAACCCTCGGTTGTGAGGAGGTTGTTGTTGAGAGAGGAGTTTGGTACTCCTAGAGTTGTAAGAAATCCTCTTTGGTAGAGGTTCCCTCGGTGGGAGTTGAGATAGTGGAAATCCTACACGGTGGTGTAGGCGGGGGATGTAGAGCAAGGTGCTCGAACCTCGAAACAAATCTTGGTGTTTGCGTTTTGATCCATTGTCTCTCTAACTCTCTCTCATTTATATTGTGCAAAGCATCATACTTCATATCATCATATTTGCTTGTGTTGAGCATAACTCATATTGCCATATCATATTGCTTGTGTTGCCTTGCATTATTTTATATTGCTATATCCTTTATTGCTTGGCTTGATTGTGTGTGCACATTGCTTGGATTGCTTGTGTGTGTGTGCCTAACTTATACTCATCCAACAAGAGCTTCACATAGCGCCTCAACCCATATCAAGGGGAATCAAGAGGAGTTTAGTCCAGAGCCTCGCAAGAGGAATTCGGCTACACTTGTTGTATTGTATTAGTTTGTGCATAATTTGCATTAGCTTCCGCATTTAGCGCACTTAGTTTGCATTAAGTTTCTTAGATTAGCACTTACACCTATTCACCCCCCCTCTAGGTGTTTTTTCAGTTTTGTCTCTGGATTCCTCCCCTGCTATCATGTTGAGCCTCCATATATCTTCTTCTCCACTTCAGCAAATGGGTGAAGGAAAGGTGGAGAGGATGGTGGTCGAACTCCTGCTACTGGGAAGTTTGTTCAGCATAAATCATTAGTCTTCATAATGAGCCTGTCACAAAGCATCAGTTTTGCGATAGGGCTCCATAGCCGGGGGTGAATGCTTGGTGGCACGCTTCTGTTGGAGCCGATGATCTAGTTCTGAGTCACCGATTTTTTAGGGGGTGAGAATCATTCTAAAAATTGCTAGGGGTGTATGCGAAAGAAAAGAGGAGCTCTTCGGTCGTGTGTGCTGGCGAATTGCTTCTTACCCCAGAGCCTGGTCAGATGTCGCTATTTTGCTCCTGGAGGGCTTCTTGGGGATTGCTGCTGAGAGCGATTCTAGCCTGGCTGTCTTGAAGGTGTGTGAGCTATTGACGAGGCATGTAGCTGCCTGCTCAGGAGACATGACGTTGATAAGGAAGGAAGCCGCCGATAAAAGATCTCCTCCGATGAACAATTCTTTATCTTTTTTGTATCGAGGTCTGTAAATGATGGCAAGACAGGTTCCCAGATCTCCTGTATTTCTTTTCAAAAAGTACACAAGGGACGTAAAAGATTTCATGTATCCCACTTATCAGATGTAATGACATAATGAAATTCAATAAAATATAATTGCATGTTATTTCATAATGAAAATGAATAAGTTATTTAGATCTTGCCTGATTTGTATTATTTAATGATCATACTCTTTCAGAGGTCTAACTTTCAGATGACAAGAATATGATGTGTCTGCTTTGCTGTTTTCGGGTGGTATCTTCATCTCCGAGCGTACAGACAGTTGATCTCCGAGTGAATTGAGGACTTTTATCACGGAGATGGACTTGGCCATTAGGTGCTGACCTCCGAGTGAAATGAGAACTCAGTTGCGGAGATGAACTATTTGGATGGGTACTCGACAGGGAGGGGCGAGCCGAAGGGAGACCGGAGGCTAATATTTGTGTTTTTCATTCTTGTGTAGGGTTTTCCTCCTTGGAATACACAAGCATAGGATTCCTTGTGAGGGGGGCCTTGAGCTATCGAGCTGAGCACACAGTTGCACAATTGGAGATGAGCCTTTTGAGAGGCAGTTGCCCAATTAAGAATGAGTCTATGGAACTTAGAGATAGGTTTTTGCACAATGATTCTTAAGTGGAAGCTTTCCTTCTCGAAATAAAAACAAACTGGCAGTAACCCAATCAGGGATGAACCTTCAGGACAGTAGTTACCTGATTGGGAATGAGCCATGAAAGTTACCTGGTGGAGATGAACCGGTCGAACGGTAGTCGCCAATCGGGGATGAACCATAAGGGCGACGGTTGTCTAATTGGGGATAAGCCTTTCAGAGCACAGTTGTCCAATCAAAGAAGAGCATGAGAGATCGCCTGGGGCTGGAGGCTTGTGTAATTATTCTCGAGTGGGGGCTTCCCTCCTCAAAACACACAGATAGAGGTCTCTGGGAAGATGCACTCATGAGTTGGCTGTATGGGGGCTGGTGAGCAGATTGTCAGATCCTGTGGAGGACGTAGAGAGCCGGGAGCCAGACATTAAAGTTGTTGGATCTCGAGTGGGGGAATCCCTAATTGGATGTACCGTACTGACTTCGAAGAAGAGAGCTTATAGGCTGACCGAGTTGGGCCGATGAGCAGGTTCCACAGATCCTGAGAAGTATGTAGAGAAGCCATTAAGAATTTGAATGCATTTTTATTAAGTGATTTTAATAAAATACATAAAAGGTGAATGAGATACAGGAAATTTTTATCCATTAGAGGAACTTTACTACTCTTAATTGTCAGGTTGGTGTTAGTCAGTCGCTCTGTACTGAGTGACAATGTGTTGTGGTCGATTCGGAGACGGGGTCTCCTGCTATATTTTTGTCTCGGAGGAGGCTCTGGGTGTAAGGATGTACTCTCAGAGATAACCCTGCTGGACAAGATCTTCAAGGTACTTATGGAGGGGCCGACATTAGGAAGTCTGTATTGGCCCAAAGGCGCATCACTCTAGTTTTGATGATGATTAACTCATGTAGTTATCGTTTACTAATGATCTTGTGTTCATATAGTTTCAGTATTAATCAAGATATTATCAGGTGTCTAGCTTCAACAAAAGAGTTTTGGAGCTAACACATGTAGATTCAAGAGCTCGTGTGTCAAGATCACATCTAGCACTCGATTGGAGTCAAGCTCTTTGGATTGTGTTTAGATCAAGTCGGCTGGAGAAGGAGTTCTACAAGAAGATTTTAGTTTGTATTTAATTTAGTTTGTTAAAGGGTAGAATATACATTGAAGCTCAAAAATATACACACACAAAAATACACGTTTTCAAAAGTATGGTTTTGGTTTTGATTCTTGTTCTACATTTTCTAAAATATTTTTTATTAATGTTTAGAACTTATAGATTATGGCTATGCATGTTTTCTCTCTCTCAAAATCCAAACAAAAATATTTGAAGATTTTCTGTTTCTTCAAAAGAGCTTAGAATCTGTTATTGGCCTTGGTTGGTCAACCGGGTGGTCGACCGAGCCTATTACAGGCCAGAACGGTTGACCGCACGGTCGTCCGGACCTCCGGCAATTAGGGTTGTACATGATCGGTTACATTTATTGCATTATTCTTTATTATATTTCACATTTATCATGAAATAAATCTGTTAAATTCTATTCTTAAATATCCATTTTGCAGAAGATAATCAAGGGGAGAAAGAGGATAAAATCAAATAAATATCAGTTAAATTCAGATTTAACTAAATCTATTTGGTTAGAGGAGGATGATCCCAAATTCAGTTGGTTAAATTCAGTTTTCAGTGAATCAAGTGGTTAAAGCTAAAGATCAATTGAGAATAACGTTAAATAAAGAGTCCAAATTCAAAGGGATAAATGGATAAAGAGAAGATCAACGGATGAGATGAAGTAATTTTGACTGGATATATTTAGTATTTGACTCATAACTGTCGCTACCAAAACTCAAGTCTGATGATTCAAGATGATCTAGAAATAGGACTTCAAGGGCTACAACCCGTAAATTGATCACTATTTCTAATTCTGTCATTTGATAAGTTATATTCAGCAATCAATACGCCAACAAGCTGTAGATCAGAACTGAATATCCACATCAAATCAAGTTTGGAGATAAGGGGAGGATTCAAATTCAGAAATAGTCAGCTCTCCTTATCTTTAAACTATTTCCTTATCCATTTCTATCCTATAAATACCCCACACATCAGAGGCAAAAGGACCAGGCAGAGAGTAGAATTTAGGCTATTCTGTAGTTTGTAACTTAGGTTTTTATTTTTCTTTTATATAATTTTATTTTCTTTATTTAACTGAGAGGAGAGGAGACTTTCTTGGAGGAATCAGAACAAACTTGTACTGAGGGTGACACCGGTGTAAGTAATCTTTTCTTTCATTATTATTTGAATCGAATCGAAGTTTTCTTGTCTTTTCTATTTTTGGTTTTGTTTGCTTCCCTCTTCTGTGTTTGTGGATCCAAATGAAACCGATAGCCTTGAAATTGTCTTGCCCTTGCAAGTGTCGTTGATAGCTTATGGTGATGGATATCTATTTTATGATAGTGTAGCTCGCCCCTTCATTTCATAGTGTAAATCGGGAATGGGAAAGATCTTATTTGTCATACTTCGCTCGCCTTCAAACAAAGATACATCGTCGAAACGGGTCAAAGTTAAGCAGGTGCCAAAGAGGTAAGTAAGTTTTTTAGGTTTTAGTTTACTTTCTTTTAATTTTTTAGTTTAGATCATCAACACCATCAACACTCACTTCTTTTATCACTCTTTTTCTATTTCTTTGTACATATCCATTTCTATTTTCTCCACCTTCTCAATCTACCACTTTCTTCGTAACTTGATTGTAATTTATTTTCCTTTTCTTTTTAGGAACTAAAGAAGATCTTTAGCCATTCTTTGTAACCTAAAAGAGAGCTTGCTAAAAAAATTTCCATCGCTAATCTCTCCTTGTGGATCACGACCCGTATAGCCACTTGTTATAGCGGTAGAATTGAGTACTTGCACATTCTATTCTAAAGTTCTAAAATTCTGTATTTTTGTATGCATGTTCTAACTCAATCAAATTTTAGCGCCATTGTCGGGGAGGGACGGTAAGTTATTCTCTTTTTAAGTTTACACTTTTGTTAACCTTCTTTTTTGTTCTTTGTGTACAGATTTAACAACAAGGAATTTTTACTACAGTGGACATATAAGTGACCCTGAACTCTGCTAAAAAAAGCAAAGCCCAGAAGCCCTCAGATTTGCTACATTCCTGTGGCAATCTGAGTGAACTACTAACTTGTATTTTCTGAAGGTTAGCTGAATTGCAAGGTTTAATATCTGTAGCTATCTATTTCCTTATTTGACTCACTGTATATATATTTCTAACACAATAGTAAAAGGTTGATTGTAAATGCTAAAAATAATATAGACTTTGCATTTAGGCATGTGTCTATTTCATTACATTTTCTACTTACTGTTGAAGTGTGCTGGAGCCAAGGTATGTTTACATAGCATTTAGTATAAGGTTCATTCTTGTATGAAATATTGCTTGAGTGTTACTTTTTCTATATACTTGTACACTGTACTAAATTGATTTAAGGGCTTGTCCTATAAACAAGATAAGGTGGGGAAGTTATTACCCCTTAGCCTATAAACAATCTCCTCACTCACTAACCCAAGTTTAACTAAAACTGAGTAGACGTTGGCCCTAGGGACATCTCGGATTCTAATAGGAGACTGACCTAAGGGGGAAGTTGATTTGAATTTGACTCTTGCCAAATCGGTGTTTAAGGTTAGGGATTGAGGGGCGAAACCCCGAAGGCTAGTGGTTTGGCATAATTAGGCCCGTTGCTTTAAACACGGATACCTTCCACCAATCTTGCCCCTACCTGGCCGATTAACTTGTGGTCAGATTCAGAATATGCCCCCCGTGGACAGTTTAACTAATTAGGAGTCGTCTAGGTCTAATGTTTACCCTAACTTAGGTTAAATTTCTTTTTTTATTTGTTTGCTTATTTGTTTATTTTCTTTATTTGTATTTGACATTTTTTATGTGATATGGCTTATAACAATAATTTTTCAATTTTAATGGTAATCCATATTACACCCCGACCTCTTTTTCGGATATTACCAACCCAGCATATCATAACTTTAACCAACTTAGTGTGCCGGATTGGTCTTATCCGAATTAATATAACCCATGTTCCCAATCTTATGGCCATAATTTCTAAAATAATTTTAACTCTTCAAAGTGTCAATGGGGATTCACCTCCCCCGAGCCTAATTTTCAACCAATTTGTCCTCCTTATCTACCTTATCCACAATATTTTCAAAATTCATACTCAGTTCCAACAGTTTAAAATAAAAAATCATCAATCTTGAAAATGAGTATGCGTGAGTCCAAGCAACAATCATAAAATCTAATGGACTCACAATTTCATCACAAATTCTAAAATAAAACTTCATCTTTTCAAGTCCAATCGCAACAAAATAATGAACCAATCAACTATGAAAACATGCTTGAAGCCATGACTCAAGCTCAAATCGCTTGTAATCATAACATAGATATAATGGTCCAAACTCTCCATTCTCACCGTTTGACCATTTCTGATGTCGCTAACCATTCTGTTAGAGCTGAAGAATCATGTTGTTTTGAAAAACAAGATTCCATTTCAGCACACTCATTTGAACTTTCCCAAACCCCAAATTTTGAAAATGAAATTGGTCATTTTGGCAAGTTATCCCTTTCCTGAAATTGAACTTGAGAATGAATATGATTCTGAATCTAAACTTGGTAATTCAATTCTACTTCTTGATTCAATAATGACTCTGGTGTCTTTCACCTGATTTTAATCTTTTTCCTGAGTCAACATTGGATCCTGTGCCAATTCATCATGAAATTGAATCACCAATCTTTTATGATTATCATATTGAACTTGACCAATTTCATACTTTTGAAAGTCTCATTGACAAATTGGCAAGTTCTCATTTTTATGAAAATGAACTCAATGAGAAATGTGACCTAGATTCTCAAATTTATGATCTAGTTCAAATTCCTGAATCAATATTGACTCCTGTTTTGTTATCAAACTTGAGTAATATTTTAGAGTCAGTTTTGATTCCCACACCTGTCATTCTTGAACTTGAATTACCAATACTAAGTCACATTCCTTTGTTAGGAAATGAATGTGGACTTGAATTTTAACTTCTTGATTTGGACCCACTTCTTGAACCAATCTCGACTCTTGAACCTTTACTTGACTTAAGTCACTTTTCTGAGTCGGTATTAGTTCCTGTACTTTCTAAGTCCAAGTCAATTATTCCATCTTGTCACACTCTATTTTGGGACAAGGGTGTTGATAAATTGACTCCGAAATTATTTGTGAAATTTGAAAATTAGATGGGGTAAAATTCTTAATAAAAATCATTCATATATACATCAGTTTAGTGGGTTATATTAAAGAGGTTTCTGATGGGTTCCTCCGAACTCCACACAAATTAGATTGGGCGGCATTTCGCAGACCAATCAGACCACCACCGGAACCACCACCTTAAGGTAATATTTTTCTTTCCTTTCTTCTTTTTCATACATATATGCATTAATTCATACATTGAGGACAATGCATGAGGTAGGTGTGGGGGAGGGTTCTAACATAACTTAAGTTTTCTTTTTATTATTAAAAAAATTATTATTAACATTTTCTTTACTTTTAAAAAACTTTTTGAAAATAGAAACAATATTTTGATATATTTTTTTTGTAAGAAATTAAGTCAATTTTAAGGAATAGGAGAATCATAATTAGGATTTTTTATACTTGGTCAAAATAAAATTATTTGTTTGATTTCTAAGGTTAGGAAGAAAATTTGTGAAAGTAATTTAGTCTTGATCTTTACCTTGATAATATATGCATGCTTTATACACTTACACACTTAGGGTTCAAAGACAAAAATTCTTATGCCTTATTATTAAAAAAAGAAGTAAAAAAAAAAATATATATATATATATATATAATATATATATATATATATATATATATATATATATATATATATATATATATATATATATATATATATATATGCAAATCTAATTATTGATTAGCTAGGGCTTTGGCCTAAGCAAGCCTTGGTATTATGCAAAAGATAATTAGATAAATTTAAAATATATATCCTCTAATTAAGCTGGGTATTTGTGCCTCACGAAGCAAAAATATTCACGCCTAAAAGGGGTACATTTCATATAATAAAATTCTTAGTTTTGTGGCCTTATTTGCTTGAGTCCTTAAGTCATTGGGGTGTCTTCTCACCGGTGCCCTAAGACCGTTTGGTTTGAGAGTCACCGATTAAAGGTTCGTTACATGGGCAGATTAGAAAGCCTAATAGAACTAAGGAATATTATCACCAAAAATTTAAAAAAATAAATAAGGTATAAGAGTTAGAGTTAAAGAACCTTAGTCAAAATTTTACGGTCACGAAGGTACATATGACTTAGGGAAAGTAATAGACTAGATGAGAAGTACAATAGACTCCTTACTTTGATTGATAACAAATTTATGAATAGAGACTAGGTTTAGGAATGAAAATTTTAGTTTTTTTTATAACTTATAGATTACTTAATTCTTACAATAATATTTCAAATATTTTTTTCTTTCAAAATGTGTTTTCAAAATACTAACATTTTTCTCTTTCTTTATGAATTTTGTGCTGCAATCCATTGAAAACTCTCACGAGACAAAACTCGTCCTCTAGGAAAACTTAGAGGTTTAACGGCTTGTTGCACATGCTCAGTGCAATCAGGTGACCTGCGAAAGTGGTCTAATAATTTTGTTTAGTTTTGTTGTTTGCTCGAGGACAAGCAAAAGGTAGGTATGGGGGTGGGATCAGTCACATTTATTGCATTATTCTTTATTACATTTTCACATTTATCATGTAATAAATCTGCTAAATTTCTTGTCTTAAATATCTATTTTATAGAAGATAATCATGGGGAGAAACAGGATAAATCAAATAAATATCAGTTAAATTCAGATTTAACTAGATCTATTTGGTTAGAGGAGGATGATCCCAAATCCAGTTGGTTAAATTTAGTTTTTGGTGAATCAAGTGGTTAAAGCTAAAGATCAACCGAGGATAATATCAAATATAGAGTCCAAATCCAAAGGGATAAATGGATAAAGAGAAGATCAACGGATGAGATGAAGCAATTTTGACTCAGATTCTGACTGGATATATTTTAGTATTTGAATCATAACTTTCGCTACCAAAACTCAAATCTGATGATTCAAGATGATATAGAAAAAGGACTTCAAGGGTTACAACGCTTAAGTTGATCACTATTTCTAATTCTGTTATTTGATAAGTTATATTCAATAATCAATACGCCAACAAGCTGCAGATCAGAACTGAATATTCACATCAAATCAAGTTTGGAGATAAGGAGAATATTCAAATTTAGAAATAGTCAGCTCCCCTTATCTTTAGACTCATTTCCTTATCCATTTCTATCGTATAAATACCCCACACATCAGAGGCAAAAGGACCAGGCAAAGATTAGAATTTAGCCTATTCTGTAGTTTATAACTTAGGTTTTTAATTTTCTTTTATGTAATTTTAATTTTCTTTATGTAACTGAGAGGAGAGGAGACTTTCATGGAGGAATGAGAACAAGCTTGTACTGAGGGTGACACCGGTGTAAGTAATCTTTTCTTTCATTGTTATTTGAATCGAATTGAAGTTTTTTTTTTCTTTTTTATTCTTCTTTTTGTTTGCTTCCCTCTTGTGGATCCAAATGAAACCGATAGCCTCAAAATTGCCTTGCCCTTGCAAGTGCCGTTGATGGCATATGATGATGGATATCCATTTCTATGGTAGCGTAGCTCGCCCCTTCAATTCATAGTGTAAATCGAGAATGGGGAAGATCTTATTTGTCATTCTTCGCTCGCCTTCAGACAAAGGTACATCGTCGATATGGGTCAAAGGTAAGCAGGCGCCGAAGAGGTAAGTAAGTTTTTTAGGTTTTAGTTTTCTTTCTTTTAATTTTTAGTTTAGATCACCAACACCATCAACACCCACTTTTTATCACTCTTTTTCAATTTCTTTCTACATATCCATTTCTATTTTCTCAACCTTCTCAATCTACCACTTTCTTCGTAACTTGATTGTAATTTATTTTCCTTTTCTTTTTAAGAACTAAAAGAAGATTTTTAAACCATTCTTTGTAACCTAAAAGAGAGCTTCCTAAAAAAGCTTCCATCGTTAGTCCTTCCTTGTGGATCATGACCCGCATAGCCACTTGCTATAGCGGTAGAATTGAGTACTTGCACATTTTATTCTTAAAGTTCTAAAATTTTGTATTTTTGTGTGCAGGTTTTAATTCAATCAGTGCACATTGTGCACATTCCCGATCGACGGGCGGTCGACCGGTCCCCTGTTGTGGTCGACCGGGTGGTCGACCGACTGCAACCAGTTTTGTCTCTGTTTGTCACGGTCGATCGACGGTCGGCCGAGGGCTAACGGTCAAATTTTTTGAATCTATCGGTCGACCGCCAGTTTGCCAAATTTGCAGTAACGGCTGTTTTCTCTAATCTATTTTTTAAAACATGTTTAAATTTAAAATGAGGTAAGTTTAAGGTCAATTTCTTCCTCTTTTATCCTGGTAAAACTATACTAAGTTTGCTCTTCTAAAACCCTATATAAAGGGGTCATTAGGATTGAGTTTCACAACAACAATTCTATTGAAAATCAAAGTTTTGGGTTTCAAGAGAAAAAGTTTTCAAGTTTTGCTTTTGTGCTTTTATTTTCAGAAATCTTCTTTAAGTTTTTCAGTTCTCAAAATCTCTCTTCTGATTTTACTCTCACTTACAATTCTTGAACTTCAAATTTATATTTTATTCTATAGGTATTTGTAAGAGAGTTTTAAAATAGAGTGTTTGTGGTCTTTTGATCACCTAGAGCTTGTTCTATTCGCTTTGTACTACCTCTGATCTAGAGGAGTGTGTTGGGGAGTTTGTACTCCGAGTGGTTGTAATTTCTTATTGTAAGGTCCCTTAGTGGAAGGTCCAATAGTGGATTAAGAAATCCTTCATGGTGGTGAAGGCGAGGACGTAGAGCAATGGCTCGAACCTCAAAACAAATCTCGTTGTTTGCGATTGCTTTATTGTCCCTATTCATTTGTTTTTCATTCATTCATTATTGACGATCAATACTCATCTCAATAAGATCGCAATTAAGCACGTCAACTCTTATCTAGAGGAATCATGAGGAAAAGTTTAGAGCCCTTCACGGGGAATTCGGCTTCAAGTCTTGTTTGAGTGATCGATTGCATCAGGTCATTTTATATTGTATTGAATTGTAATATGATTAGGCTTACACTTATTCACCCCCTTCTAGTGTAATTTCAATTGGTATCAGAGCTTTGGTCTCTAGTTTTTGGCATAACATCCTTAGAGAGATCCTATTTGCTAATCATTTCACTTACATCTTCTTTCTCATCCACTAGTAAAAATGGCCGAAGGTATTAAGACCCCTCCCAAGTTTGATGGCCTTAACTTTTCCATATTGAAGGTTAAGATGACCGTATTTTTACAATCCCTAGGAAACCGGGTTGCAAAGGCGGTGACTAAACCCTTTAGTGTACCCAGTGGTGATGAGGACACTTAGTCCGATATTGCTACCAAGGAGTTTAATGCAAATGCAAAGGCACACTATGTATTACTTCAAGCCTTGAATAATGATGATATAGCTAGGGTTATACACAGCAAATCCGCCTACAAGATTTGGTCTCACTTAGTGATCACTCATGAGGGAACATCACAAGTCAAGAGGTCTAAAACTGATCTCTTACGTTCCAAATATGAAAACTTCACTATGGACGAAAATGAATCCATTGATGATATGATTACAAAATTTACTATAATTGCTAATGGTCTTTCTTTTTAGGTGATGCTATTGACAACGATCAAAAAGTCTGGAAGGTCATTCGTGCACTTCCACCATCATGGGAAGTCAAAGCCACTACATTCAAGGAGTTAAATGACAAGAAAGAGATTGAGCTCATCAGTCTTATCGGCAACCTTAAGACTCATGAGATAGAGAGGAAGGCTAGAGAAGAAACGACTCCACAAAAGAAGAAGACAATTGCCTTCAAGTCTACTCCCACCATCTCCGACGATGATGAAGAAGAAGAAGATGATGAAGATCTTTCCCTCCTTGTAAGAAATGTAAAAAGGATGTACAATAAGGTAAAGATCAACAATAGGAGACGACGGCAAGGAAAGAAAGAAAAGATTCAACTGTCGAAAACCCAGACATATCATTGTCGAATGTCCAGATATTAAAAGCAAGTCATCTTCCTCGAACAAGCCAAAGAAGCCATTCTTGAAGAAAGCTCTCAAAGCTACGTGGGATTCAGAAAGTGAATCAGAAGAAGAGGTGGACACGGTAAACGTGTATTTCATGGCAAATGATAACACACCCAAGGTAAATTTTGAGCCATCCCTTAATGATTGTGATTTAACTATAGATGAAATAGGAGATGCACTTGTAGAACTTTCAAATAATTATGATTTTTAAAGAAAAAATATTTAAAAAGGAAAAAGGAAAATAAAATTATCACTCTTTCTAAAGAAAAGGATGATTTATCTTTCACTCTTTTATCAATACAAAAAGATTTTGATGCAAACAAGATCTCATATAAAGCAAAGTTTCCCATGATTGATGAAAATAAAATTTCTACTTAAAAACTAAAATCAACAATTGAGAAATGTTTTAAAGAAATATGAGTTTAATAAAGCTAAATTAGAGGACATGCTTTCCAAAAAAATGCTTCAAAGAGACATATTCATACTACACATGCTCAAACATCTAAATCACACACCAAGCATGCTCATGCACCACACGCTCATCATGCATACATGTATGGTAGAATTTATACATGTACTTATTGTGGCCGAAAGGGTCACTTAGCTAAATATTGTTTTGATCCTATAAATGCTTCTAATAATTGTATTGGGTTAGGAAATGTGCTAACCCTCATGGACCCAAGAATGTATGGGTACCAAAATTCACCCCTATTGTATTTGATATAGGTGTGGGCTCTTAGATGACGCGAGAGGAATGGTGCCTTGATGGTGGATGCGTTTGAGCTTGATGGACACTACACTGGATGTATCACCTTCAAGGATGTTTGGAGGGAGGACCACTATGATTTGAAGACCTAGAGATTAGCCCTATTGGTTTTGGTAACTATCTCTAACTCCCATTTTGATCACATGCTCTCATTGATTGATTTTTTTGCAAGTTTTGGTTTCCATTCATTATGTTAAATGCAATGTCAATTAGACTTGAGACATACATAAATAGTATTTGAGATACACCCATGTTTATATAAATTATTATTTTTGTGTTCTCACTAGACTTTAGCTATTGTGTATATCCTAGCTCTAAAGCACATGCATTTACCTTGATGATCATGTTTGTTTATGATTTTGCACTTCATGTTTTTGATTACTGTTTAGATGGAGTTTTCGTTAAAACTTGTGTTTATACTTGTACAAGTAATGAGTTACACTTGATTATTATATGTTTGTGCTTCATTACTCATTTGTACTCATTACATGTACATGTATAATCTAGTTTTGAAGATTCTTTCATTTACACTTGTTTTCCCCTTTTTTGTACATGTTTTCATTAAAATGTGTGTTATCTTCATGTAGATGTCAATTTTGTCCAAAACTTTAGATATGCATGTCTATCCTAGAGTCACTTGCTTTTCATGCAAAAAATTTTTGGACTCGCATATGTTTGGGATATGTATGTATACTTTTAGTTTTAACAAAACATACATATGCCATAAAGCATATTTAGTTTTAATGATTTCTTGCTTTTGATAAAAGAAATTTCATTGAGCTTCATTGCCTATCTCTATAATTATGCTTATTACATGATTTTTACACTCTATATTAGGTGTTTACTCATGATTTTTTTGTTTCATGAGCATATACGTACTTTATTGTTATCTGAGTGTCGATGATCGTGTGATTTTAATGTTTTCAAAGATATATACTTGTTTTATTCCTTACTTGAAGGATTTAATGCTAGTTTTCAAAAATTACTAATTTTTATTCTTCAATTGGTAGTGATTTTCAAATAGGTTAAAATATTTTCAAATCATATTTTTTGAAAAACCCTACCAACCCAAGGGCGGATGGTTGGGCAACCATACCTTGTATACCCTTATTGAATATCTTTTAAACTTGTACATGAATAGGGTGATAGTTATGAGTTATACACATGATCTTCGTAGAATTTTATTTTTTTGTATACTCATATTTATTTTCGTATATATGTATGCTTCAAATTTCAATTAGTATCAATTTCAATTGGTATTTTTTATTTTCATACATACATATATATGATTTGATTATTTTACAATGTCTTTACATTCTTAAAGCACAAATTATGTTTATGTTAAGCTTGATTTTATTTCAAATATTAATTGGTATCTTTACAAGCTTATACATTGATTTCAATTATTATTTATTTGATATCAAAATGTACTTCATGTTTCACCTTCAATTGGTATCAAA
This sequence comes from Agave tequilana, assembly GCA_038442645.1. Lineage (NCBI taxonomy): Eukaryota > Viridiplantae > Streptophyta > Magnoliopsida > Asparagales > Asparagaceae > Agave > Agave tequilana. The sequence continues at coordinate 172,575 of JAVJIF010003938.1, read as the reverse complement.
ATCTACTATTAGTATCCTAAAAAAAAAAAAAATTAAGTGGTTACCAACTTTTATTTTTGTCAACTACAATTTGATTTTATTGGTATCATAATTCTCTTTGTTGACTTCAAGAAATTTCAAAAATTTATTTTAAAAAGTGATTTCAAAATTTGTTGATATGTATTGCCTGTATACAAGGGGAGCTTAACATCTTCTCTATAGATCATGTTGAAGTGTATTACACATATAGTAGAGCTTGACCTCTCTTCTTTATGTGGTACATGTGTGTAAGGAGAACTTAACATCTCCATTTATACATTGTATATTATATTTTATGTGGGTTAGGGTCTAGTCGTCCCTTCTTCATGTAATGTATGTATGCAGGGGGGTTAACTTTACGCCTCTCCTCTTCATGAATGTATATCGCATATACATCTTTATTGTTTGGTTGTCTTCACCCCTTTGTTGATGAATTGACAAAAAAGGGGAGAAGAATTTAGAGAGTTTATATATGCATGTTTATTATATTTTTGTTTAGTTTATACATTTCATTGAATATCTATTTGCTTATTGCTATGCATGAGTTAAGGGGGAGCTTCTATGAAGCTTATCTTTAATCCATGCATATATAACTCCATGAGTTTTGTCATCATCAAAGATTATTGTCCCAAAGGCCCATCACTCTAGTTTTGATGATGATTAACTCATGTAGTTATAGTTTACTAATGATCTTGTATTCATATAGTTTCAGTTATTAATCAAGATATTAGTAGGTGTCTAGCTTCAATAAAGGAGTTTTGGAACTAACACATGTAGATTCAAGAGCTCACCGTCAAGATAGCATCTAGCACTCGGTTGGAGTCAAGCTCTTTGGATCGTGTTTGGATCGAGTCGGCTTAGAGAAGGAGTTCTACAAGAAGACTTCGGTTTGTGTTTAGTTTAGTTTGTTATAGGGTGGAATATACATTTGAAGCTCAAAAAATATACACACAAAAATGCACGTTTTCAAAAGTATGGCTTTGGTTTTGATACTTGTTTTACATTTTTCTAAAATATTTTTTATTAATGTTTAGAACTTATAGCTTATGGCTATACATGTTTTCTATCTCCCAAAATCCAAACAAAAATATTTGAAAATTTTCTGTTTCTTTAAAAGAGCTTAGAATATGTTTTTGGCCTTGGTCGGTCGACCGGGCGGTCGACCGTGCCCATTACAGGCCAGAACGGTCGACCGCACGGTCGACTGGACTTCTGGCAATTGGGGGTGTGCACGTTGTGAACGTTCACGGTCGACCAGGCGGTCGACTGGTCCCCTACTGCGGTCGACTGGACGGTCGACCGACTATAACAAGTTTTGTCTCTGTTTGTCACGGTCGACCGACCGGTCGACCGAGGGCTAACGGTCGAATTTTTTGAATCTGCCTGTCGACCGTCCGGTCGACCGCCAGTCTTCCAAATTGGCAATAACGGCTGTTTTCTCTAATTGTTTTTTAAAACATGTTTAAATTTAAGGTAAGTTGATTTTTAGGGTTAATTTCTTCTTCTTTTATCCTGGTAAAACTATACTAAGTTTGCTCTTCTAAAACCCTATATAAAGGGGTTATTAGGATTGAGTTTCATAACAACAATTCTATTGAAAATCAAAGTTTTGAGTTTCAAGAGAAAAAGTTTTCAAGTTTTGCTTTTGTGCTTTTATTTTCAGAAATCTTCTTTAAGTTTTCAGTTCTCAAAATCTCTCTTCTGATTTTACTCTCACTTACAATTCTTGAGCTTCAAATTTATATTTTATTCTATAGGTACTTGTACGAGAGTTTCAAAAGAGAGTGTTTGTAGTCTTTTGATCACCCAGAGCTTGTTCTATTCGCTTTGTGCTACCTCTGGTCTAGAAAAGTGTGTTGGGGAGTTATGTACTCTGAGTGGTTGTAATTCCTTGTTGTAAGATCCCTTGGCGGAAGGTCCAATAGTGGATTGAGAAATCCTTCACAGTGGTGAAGGCGGGGTGATATGGAAAAAGAAGTAATGATAGTGGGAGTATGATTCGCACAGATATTCAACAAATGAGAGAAGGTTTAGAGTCAACCTTAGGTGCTTAATCACTCCGAAGTGTATTCACAATGTGTAATGTACTCCTTTCCAAATCACCGTAGTAGCATAAGCTATACGGGTCGAATCCACAAGGAGAGCTCACGATGGAAGCTTTACGGTTTGATGTTGAAGAAAGACAAACGAAGGTTCTTCTTTGTTTCAAAAGAATGAGAAAGACATGGAAAAATAGGTGAAAGGAATTGCGGTGGATTTGCACATGAAAATAGAAACGATGAAAGAAAGTGCAAAGAATTTGAAAACAAGAATTGCTTTAGAAAGAATGCTAAAGTAGAGAAAACTTGCAAAAGACTTGTAGAATGGGAAAACCATGACTAGCTAACCTTACTAACTTGCTAACTTACTAATCTCCGTTAGGGTGAAGCATGCCTCATGTTGATTCATTGGCAAGTGTTTGTCTTGCTTGTTGGTCAAGTTACTTTCCCCTTTGATGGATGGGTGATCATCTTGGACTTGTCTTGTAGCCTCATTGATTTCATCGGCTCTCAAGATAGAATTTCATGATAGAATCGAGGAGTGTCACTCAAGGGATGCTAAGGAAGAAATTACAAAATTCATTAGTCATTCAAAGCCATACAATAAGTTAGCATTGAAGTAAGAAAGTTGTACAACAAATAGCATATGTTTGGTGTTCCATCTCCATGTTCCATCAAGGCACTTGTTCTAAGACAAGGCTCTAAATGAGGCACACATGAATCATATGGAGAATTACAACAAGAGATTGCCAAGAATGAAAGTAACCCATCGGGGATGAAAAAGACTCAACATTTGCAAGATTAAGAATTAGCATTCACCCAAGAGTTAGAAGTTAGCAAGATTAGTTGTTAGCTAGTCATGTTAGAAGAAGTTAGCTAGTCATTACAAGAGAAAGAAAACAACAAGACATTATGCAATGAAAGTAAAGCTTGAATGAAATAAAGTAAGTAATGAAAAAGTACTAGAAATTGCAAAAGAAGAGAAAGTAGATTGGATTAATCCTTGCTTTGCTTCAAGTTGTCACCCCTTGATTACAAGCTTTCACTCTCTCACTATCTCTCTCTTGCAGAATTTCTAGGAGGAAGAAGAAGACTAAGAGCAATAAAACCTAGAGAAAAACTAAAAATTACAAGCTCTTTCCTCTATTCTCTCCACTCTCCTTTGCACTGGCCCTGATGGTCTATTTATAGGCCTCAGGAGAAGAAGGCTCCAGAATCAGACAGCTGGGGATCAATCGCTGGCTCAATGGCCAGATTCCTGCCGCGGATCCGCGGCCAGAGCCGCGTTTCCGCGGCAGAATCTTGGCCGTTACGCCAACGATTTCTGTTGCGAGTTTGTTGCAGGTTGTTAGCCATGTGGATCTTCTAGAATGCTGACTGGATGCGTGGGTGATTTCAGATCCTAGGCTCAACTCTTGGGCTCTCTTTTGGGCTTTGTCTTAATCCCCTTTAATTCTTGCTAATTACATGGATTTGTGGGCCTCTCTCCATTAAAATATGGACCTGCAAAAATAGAGAGAAAAAGAGTAAAAAAACAGATTTTTATTGATATTATGCATGGTAAAGAGGTGGGAGATGATCAAAAATGAACTACAATCACACCCCCATACCTAGCTTTTGCTCGTCCCCGAGCAAAAAAGAAAGAAAAAGAAAATCCTAACTAGATTATTACATCACTTTCGTAGGTGACACGATTGCACTGAGCACGTGCAACAAGCCGTTAAACCTCTAGGTTACCCTAGAGGAGGAGTGTTGTCTCCTGAGGGTTTTCAGCGGATTGCACCCACAAAATCCATAAAGAAAAAGAAAAGTGTTAGTGAAAATTTTTGATCCATGTTTTTAAGATTCTAACTTGAGTTATAGGTTTTAGGTTACCCTAAACTTGTCATTCTTCTTATAAGCGTCTATTTAGAGTTTTGTTTTCAACTTAGGTTAAGTTTTTAAGGAAAAGATCAAAAACCGGATTTTGCATCAATCCTAGTATATATACATCTATAAATATGAAGGATCTTTCTTAGACTAAGTTTATTTATTTACAAATATATATAACAATATATATTTTTTTTTCTTTTTTTTCTTTTTTTTATATACAGTATTTATTTATTTACATTTCCTTAGATTCCTTAGGCTTTCTAATTTACCCTTGTAACGAGCCTCTTACCGATGACTCCCAAACCAGTCGGTCTTAGGGCACCAGATGAGAAAACATCCCTCGGGTTCGATGACTCAAGTAAACTAGGCCATGAATATTAAGGACTTAACCACCTTTAGGCGTGACTTGCCATGCTTCTTGAGGCACGACTAACCAGCTTAATTAGTGGCTAAGTATTTATTTAGTTATTTATATACATATTTTTTTCTTCTTTTTTTTTAATTATATATATGTAAATAAAGTCACAAAGTCTTTGATTTATCCTTCAATATGTTTAATGTATATATCCTAAAGAAAGAATTAAAATCTAGTAATCTTTCTTATCCTTTATTACTTAACCTAAAAATCCAACAAAACTCCTCTTTTCGACTTATAATTAGAAATCATAGTTAAGAGCTTCCTTAATCCCTAAAGTCAAATTTGATTCTTTAAACATGGATCATAAATCCCCCTTTTTTTATTTATTTATTTATTTTTTTATTTTTTATTTTTCTAAAAGAAAAAGTAAAATCTAAAAGAAAATAAAAAATCTACAAAGAAAGGTAAAATCTAAAAAAAATAAAAACCTAAAAAAGAAAATGAAAATCCTAGAAATAAAAATAAAAAAGCCTAAAAAGAAAATAAAAATCCTAGGTTAGAATCTACCCCCCTATACCTATCTCATTCATTGTCCTCAATGTATGCAAGATAAAAAGATGCATGAAATAGGTAAAAGGTATGAAATCACTCCCTCCGCCGTTTTGGACCCGCGGTGGTGCTAGGTCCAGCCGACTGAGATCGTCTGAGCCCCACCTCAATGCGGTCCAACCTCGAGGATTGCTCCTCCACCTTCTTTCTAAGCCTGACCTGCCCCTAAAAATTTTCTTCATGCCCTTCCAGATGGTGGACATGAAGGCACGTGATTCTGCTGGGGGATCCTGACGCCAAAACTCAGGCTCATCTTCCTCCTTAAGACTCTCCTCAGAGGAGGACTCCACCGGTACATCTTCGGGTTGGACACTAGAAGTCCAAACCGCGTGCAGACAGCTATTATAAGAACTGGTGGGTCGCTCAGGTGCAACAAACACTCGGTCAAATGAATCGAATACGGCGTCCGGTAGAAAAGTCCTACACAGATGCGTGATCAGAATTGGGTGAGAGTGTTTGGCACCTCTAGTGCGTGAAGAGTTGGCTATGATAGCGTGGAAGATGACCTTATTTAAGCAGACCATGTGTTGCCTGGTCATTAAATCGTGGATTATTTGCAACACCGGGCGGTTGAAGGAAGTCGTGTGGTCCAGCCCTAGAATGTTACGTTGGATCCAGCGTCCAACGCAGTGTACGTTTCTAAAGGTAGTGCTGGCCTTAAGCCCGCGGTCCTGCTCTGTACAGCGAACCCCCATAGTTGACATGTAGTCTATCAGTGGGAGGGGGTCGCTATGCTGGGGTGACTTGGGACATTAGTAATTTCCTCAAGGAGAGGAATTGTGATAAAGATGTCACCTAACGGCATATGGACGACAAATTAGTATGTCTCATAACTAACAGATGCATGATCGAGTGCATTATAAAATGTAGTGACTAAATCAGGACAGTAATATGCATCATTTTCACTGTTATCATATACCAGAGAATACCAATCCCATGCACGTAATCGATTTATAAATATGTGTCCATACCTATCATGATCATTCAAAATTTTTGAAAAATCTTTCTCTACAAACAGATTTGGGGCCATGTGTAAAAGGGTAAATTAAAGCAATAGATCAAGAGTTGGAAGATCAAACCGCCCCCGGAGTTCGTGGGGGGAATTCAAAATCGGTTGTGTAGAGGGCACAGGAGGAAGAATTCTATTGATCGTGCACTAGATCGGCCACCAGAGAAAGAAATCGACCGGCCAAAAATTTTGCGGCGCTCCAGAAAGTTCAGGACAGCCGCGGATCTGCGGCACTGGTCACGGGATCGCGGCAGGAAGAAGATTTCTGAGGAAGGAAAAAAACGGATGGCGGCGCTTGAGGAGAGGGTTTCAGATCTGAGGGGATTTTTGCGTTTGAGAGAAGAGGGGTCGGGTAGATAGAATATTATAGGAGGAAAAAGAAAATTGAGAGTTCCAATTTCATCCCTAGGTTAAAAGGAATTTTACAAACCTAGGAATTTGTAGTTTTGAAAATGGAAGGATGGAGTTTGACCCTAGGGAAGATATGAAGAAACCTAGGGAATTTAAATTTTGAAGGTTGTAGAACTCTTGAAGTGATTTAGCACAAAAGTCCCTCGTTATTATTTATTTTTTTTTCTTTTTTTTATTATTATTTACAAAAGTGTACAAAAAATATTTACAAGAAATATGTACAAGTGTGTCCATAGCCTAAGCTCCTTTTGGTCGTTTCCCTCTGGCCGTTTCCCATCGTTCCAGTGTGTCTGTTTGCGCGGGCTCAGTTGGGAAACGAGTTGAATTATTTCCTGAGCCTTAGACATTTCCAGTTTCAATTGTTTATTATTGTTCATCCTCATTTCACCACATTGTTCACTAAGAATTTCTTCCTCACCACATTTTTCACTCTGAACTTCTTCACTCCCAGTATTAAGAAATTCCAGCTCTTCTTCATACAACTCTTCAAAACTGAGGTCAACATTTTCCTTCAGAGTTGTACAGTCAGTTAACCGACCCGGGTTGGCTCATCCAGACACATGATTTCTTCAGCAAAGAGGTCTTCAAAAGATATATCAATCGGAGGTTCTTGAATCATATCCTCATGGGATACATTCATAGTTGGATCACTGAAAGTGAAGATATCCAAATCAACTTTTCCCTTTTGAAAGGGTACTCGGATAACAGGATCTTTCACTTCAAAAGAATCGCAAACTTGCGACTCATCTTTTCTTGTTTCCTCACAATTGTTTCTGACAAAATTAACCTCGAATGTTTGATCTTTAATCCTACGAGGTTGCATGCTGAAGACATTCAATTCTCTTGTCATATCCCCAAAAGTTATCCTCATTGACCCATTCTTACAATTGATGATGGCATTAGCAGTAGCTAGGAATGGTCGTCCCAAGATGACAGGAGTCTGAGCCCTATGATTGGTATTAGACACAGGTTGTGTCTCAAGAACTACAAAATCCACAGGGTAAATGAACTCCCCAACTCTGACAAGGACATCGTGAATTTCCCCCTTAGGTTTCTTGACAGAGCGATCAGCCAGTTGTATCGTCATCTGGGTCGGGCGGAGATCACCTAACCCTAATTGTTGATACACAGAAAAAGGCAGGAGATTGATACTGGCCCCCAAATCAAGCAGTGCCCTATTGATGGTAGTCTGTCCTATGACGCAAGATATGGTCGGGCTCCCTGGGTCCTTGTATTTGACAGGAATGGGCCCAGTGAACAACTCGCTGATGTGGGATGCTAGGAAGACTTTCTTAGGGATTTGTGTTTTCCTCTTCTTGGTGCACATTTCCTTTAAGAATTTTGCATATGATGGCACTTGTTGTATGGCATCAAGAAGAGGGACATTGATTTGAACCTTGTTAAACATTTCTCGTATCTTCTCCATATGAGCATTCAACTTGTGATTTGTAAGCCTATTTGGAAACGGTGCCTTAGGCTTATAAGGTTGCTCATCGACTTTCTCTTTTCCCTTGGCTTTTGATGGCTCAGAACTAGAAGATGGGTTGTCAGAAGTTTGTTGTACTGGAACTGGAGGTGTTGACTTTGGAACTGGAGGGGATGGTTTTGGAACTAGATGGGATGGTTGAGTAGAAACCCTATTGTCTACCTGTTTGCCAGATCTTAGGATATGAATAGCGTTGCAATGACTGGGGCCCATGTCTTCCACTTCATGCAAAGGGAAGTGATTTTTGGGATTGGGCATTGGCTGACTTGGAAACATTCCTTTTTGTGTATTATTGAAAGAATTAGTCAGTTGTCCAATCTGGGCCTGTACTTTGGTCATATCCTGTTGATGGATCTTTGTTAGGGTTTCTATCATCTTTTCTAACCTTGATAGTGAATCATTCTGGGGTGGATGTTGGTGATATTGAGACTGGAATTGTGATTGGTAGTGTGGTGGACTTTGATATGGTTGTGACTGTGGTGGACTTTGATATGGATGAAAGCTCGGTGAATTTCGATTGAAACTGTGTTGAGGGGGCTGAGCATGATATTGATTTTGAAATGATGGCCTAGGTTGCTCAGGACCAGACTGACTCCACGAAAAATTTGGATGGTTTCGCCATCCCGGATTGTACGTGTTGGAGTGTGGATTGTGATGGGGTCTGGTAAAACCAGCATTCATATTCTCCTGATATGACTGAGACTGATATACTGGACACTCCTCGAATACATGGTTGAGGTCATGACAAAAGGTGTAACCCGGTTTGACCATCGGTGATGGGTTGACCTGATTAACAGCAGAATGTTCCCGTGATTCAAGCAGTTCTATCCTCTTCATTAATTGTGTGATCTTGGCTTCAGTAGCTATAGAGGATTCTATGGAATGCATACCGGTTCCGGAAGTAGTGGGAGTGGGTTTATCTGAGCATGACTCCCACTGAATGGTTTTCTCAGCTAGGGCTTCAAAGAGATCCCACCCTTGATTCTCATCTTTCTTCAAAAATTCCCCTTGGCACATGGATTCAAGGAGTGTTTTCATTTGATAATCAAGTCCGTCATAGATAATTTGGCACTGACGCCATTTCTCTATGCCGTGATGAGGACATAAGGCTAAAAGGTCTTTGAAACGCTCAAAATATTTCCAGAAGGGTTCGTGTGATTCCTGCTTGAATTGCATGATGTTCTTTCTCATGAGGGCTGTCTTATGAATGGGATAAAATTTCTTAAGAAATACTTTTACAAAATCATCCCATGAAGATATCGAACTGGCGGGAAGATTGTAAAGCCATTTCTTAGCTAAGTCCTTCAGCGCAAAATGTATGAACCTTAACCTAACAGCATCCTCAGTCAATTGGGAAATTCTCATCATTACACATACTTCTTCGAACTCTCGAATGAAGAAGTACGCGTCCTCAGACTCTAAACCATGAAATCGTGGAAGTGTATTGATGAATTATGGTTTCAGCTCAAAATGATTTCCATTGGTAACAGGGAGAAGAATGCATGATGGAAGGGAGGTGCGAATCGGATAGAATCTGTCTTGAAGTGAAACGTTGTTTTCCATTATTGGGTTTGTGTCAAGAGGTGGTGTGTGTGCAAGTGTAGACAATCTAACAAGTCTTGCAGAATTTGAATCCCGGAACCACTCTTGCATGTACAATCACAAACAACGTTCACCGATCACACCAGCGAAAAGAAAAAATGAAAATAACAAACAATAAAAGAAAAAAAATCAATCTCCAGCTATCTAGGGTACCTGGACCTAGACGACTCCTAACTGTTCGATGAACCAAAGAAGGTTGTTGCTTGAATCAGACCACAGCTAATCAGCCAGGTAGGGGCAAAATACGGTGGGAGGTATCCGTGCATAAGCAACGGGCCTTAATTACGCCAAACCACGGTATCTTCGAGGCTTAACCTTTTAATCCCCAGCCTTAGGCACTGATTTCACCGGAGTATGAATCAAAATCAACTTTCAACTTCAGCCGATCTCCTACTGAGTCCGGATGTCCCTAGGGCCAACGTCTATCAGATTTTATTAGAAGGCTTGGGATTGTGAGTGCTGGGATTGTGGTTTTGGGCTAAGGAAAGGGTGATGAAATCTCCACCTTATCTTATTTATTGGGTAATGCCCTTAAAATCGATTTTGTGCAAGTGTACGATATAAGCAAATAAGGTTCACTCAAAGCGATATTAATCAACCAAGAAGTGAGTCCTAATCAAAATGCAATGCGCACGTACCTTACTCCAGCACTCTTCAACAGTAAATTAAATGAATTGAAAAGACACGTGCCTAGAAATGCAAACGTCTAATCAATTTTTAACTTTTGCAACCAATATTTTACTGTTGATTATTAGCAGGAATATGGTGAAGCATACAAGAAATAAGTACTGCAGCAGCTGTTATTTTGCAGAGCAAGCAACCCTGCACAAAAACAGATTAGTAGTTCACTCCTCTTTGCCGTGGATCCGCGGCTTTGGCCGTGGAATCGCAGCAAATCAGAGGGCAACAGGTCTCTGCTTTCTAGAGCAGAGGCCCAGGGCCACTTATATGTCACTGCAATGCTAGTTTTTCTGTTTCTTCACATGTAACCTGCAACAGAGAAGAAAGTTCGTTTAGTTCTTCAATCGAATCAAAACCGTTGCTCTCCCCGGCAACGGTGCCAAAAATTTGATAAGGAAAAAGGAGAGTAGTAGCGGAGTATGATTCGCACAGATATTCAACAAAGGAGAGAAGGTTTAGAGTCAACCTTAGGTGCTTAATCACTCCGAAGTGTATTCACAATGTGTAATGTACTCCTTTCCAAATCACCGTAGTAGCATAAGCTATACGGGTCGAATCCACAAGGAGAGCTCACGATGGAAGCTTTACGGTTTGATGTTGAAGAAAGACAAACGAAAGTTCTTCTTTGTTTCAAAAGAATGAGAAAGACATGGAAAAATAGGTGAAAGGAATTGCGGTGGATTTGCACATGAAAATAGAAACGATGAAAGAAAGTGCAAAGAATTTGAAAACAAGAATTGCTTTAGAAAGAATGCTAAAGTAGAGAAAACTTGCAAAAGACTTGTAGAATGGGAAAACCATGACTAGCTAACCTTACTAACTTGCTAACTTACTAATCTCCGTTAGGGTGAAGCATGCCTCATGTTGATTCATCGGCAAGTGTTTGTCTTGCTTGTTGGTCAAGTTACTTTCCCCTTTGATGGATGGGTGATCATCTTGGACTTGTCTTGTAGCCTCATTGATTTCATCGGCTCTCAAGATAGAATTTCATGATGGAATCGGGGAGTGTCACTCAAGGGATGCTAAGGAAGAAGATACAAAATTCATTAGTCATTCAAAGCCATACAACAAGTTAGCATTGAAGTAAGAAAGTTGTACAACAAATAGCATATGTTTGGTGCTCCATCTCCATGTTCCATCAAGGCACTTGTTCTAAGACAAGGCTCTAAATGAGGCACACATGAATCATATGGAGAATTACAACAAGAGATTGCCAAGAATGAAAGTAACCCATCGGGGATGAAAAAGACTCAACATTTGCAAGATTAAGAATTAGCATTCACCCAAGAGTTAGAAGTTAGCAAGATTAGTTGTTAGCTAGTCATGTTAGAAGAAGTTAGCTAGTCATTACAAGAGAAAGAAAACAACAAGACATTATGCAATGAAAGTAAAGCTTGAATGAAATAAAGCAAGTAATGAAAAAGCACTAGAAATTGCAAAAGAAGAGAAAGTAGATTGGATTAATCCTTGCTTTGCTTCAAGTTGTCACCCCTTAATTACAAGCTTTCACTCTCTCACTATCTCTCTCTTGCAGAATTTCTAGGAGGAAGAAGAAGACTAAGAGCAATAAAACCTAGAGAAAAACTAAAAATTACAAGCTCTTTCCTCTATTCTCTCCTCTCTCCTTTGCACTGGCCCTGATGGTCTATTTATAGGCCTCAGGAGAAGAAGGCTCTAGAATCAGACAGTTGGGGATCAATCGCTGGCTCAACGGCCAGATTCCTGCCGCGGATCCGCGGCCAGAGCCGCGTTTCCGCGGCAGAATCTTGGCCGTTGCGCCAACGATTTCTGTTGCGAGTTTGTTGCAGGTTGTTAGCCACATGGATCTTCTAGAATGCTGACTGGATGCGTGGGTGATTTCAGATCCTGGGCTCAACTCTTGGGCTCTCTTTTGGGCTTTGGCTTAATCCCCTTTAATTCTTGCTAATTACATGGATTTATGGGCCTCTCTCCATTAAAATATGGACCTGCAAAATAGAGAGAAAAAGAGTAAAAAAACAGATTTTTATTGATATTATGCATGGTAAAGAGGTGGAAGATGATGCAAAAATGAACTACAATCACGGGGACGTAGAGCGGTGGCTTGAAATTCGAAACAAATCACTCTATTTGCGATTGCTTTATTGTCTCTATTCATTTGTTTTTCATTCATTCATTATTGATGATCAATATTCATCTCAACAAGATCGCAATTAAGTACCTCAACTCTTATCTAGATGAATCACGAGGAGAAGTTCAAAGCCCTTCACGGGGAATTCGGCTTCAAGTCTTGTTTTGAGTGATCGATTGTATCATATCATTTTATATTGTACTGAATTGTAATTTGATTAACCTTACACCTATTCACCCCCCTCTAGGTGTAATTTCAGTCTGGTGTCTCTTGCTATCATGAAAGGAGTAGTAGTCCTTCGCTCTCTGGGACGAGCAGGGTTATGTTACTTTGCTTCCAGATGCTTCACCCAGGGTTGACTCTTGATATCTTCAAAGACATCCTAAATCGAGAACTTCAGTGGGGTGAACCTATCATCCACCGGGTAGGGTCAGAGTGGGCTCTACTATGGGTGAGAGAACGGTCGCTTCTTGAAAGCACCCTGCCCATGACCCTGGTTGTCAGCAAAAAGTCTCCATGTTGTGGCTTCAGTTTTGCTCTGTCATCGTCGCTTTGAAAAATGGGTTGGTGGAGCTTTTCATCGCTTCCTCCAACTAGATGTACGGTTGGGCTCGATACATGACCTCCCTCTAACGAGTGATATTGTGCTTCTTTAGATGTTTGTACAGTGGGTGGGTGACTCATAGCCTACAGATAAATGCGAGAGCAGATGCATCTTCGCTGCAGTTATGTACTTTGGCTAGCTGATTTTGAAAGTAGCCAATGTACACCTTGAGGCTGTAGGAGAGCTTCATCTTGATGGAGAGGAGGTGATGGTTGTTCTGCTTGAACACTTGACGGGAGGAGTATTGAGTGATGAACAACTTGGTGAGATCCTCGAATCTATGGATTGAGCATGGCAGAAGAGAGTAGAACCAATCGGAGGCTACTCCCTTCAAGTTGGAGGGGAAGATCCAGCATAAGATGGAGTCATTTCTGACATGGATCACTATCTTATCCTGATACTGACGGAGGTGCTGGACCGGGTTACTCTGACTGAAGCAGTTATCAAAAGTCAGAATCATGAACTTCTTAAAAAATTCTTATTTTGATATGCCCTCGGAGAAGGGAGAGTTGGATGCATCTTTAGTGATGGCTCTGAAGATGTGACATTCTTGCTTCTTTGACTCGCTTCAGTATAAGCTTGTCGAGATCTTGAACACAGACAAACTCCTCTGTCTTTCCCTGAGTATGATCATTTTGATCCCTCATGCAGGGATGTGACAAACTCGATCCGTTGTTGGATTATTCCGACAGAGTTTGGGAGTCTGACCTGTGTCACCTTCAGCATTGAGAATGCTCATCACTTTTGAGTCTCAGTAGCAGTGGGCCTTTCTGGCAATGGAGGTGGTCCTCGTGTGTTTTGGAGGGTCATGATCTGGGCGAGGAGTTAGTCTTTTAGACGCTTTATCCCTCCCGTTCATGGGACGCATTTTCTCGATCATATGCTGCTTGTTACCTCTCGCAGTCGAACAGGGCTTGCTTTTGCCATCTCCTCTCTCATGTCAGTGAACATTTGAAGGAGTGGGATTCGTATGTTGATGGCAAGTGGATGTCTCCAGCTATCCCCTGGGAAGGTACAAAGACAATCTCTTTCGCGATGAGGCTAAGGTTAAGGCTGCTAGGGGAAAGGTGCCCCTAGCGGTGGCGAAAAAATTGCCTTTAGTGGTGGTCCCTTCGCCATTAGTCGATTACTTTTTCAAGGCCATGGCTCATTTTTTGAGGATGGGTTTCGTAGGGGAGAGATCTGAGTGTTGAGACTTCATATCTTAATGAAAGCACCAGTTTGTAGTGAAAATTTTCCGCTGTGAATGATCTGACGGTTGATCCACAATTCAAGCGAGGGAGGGAGTTTATAGTGTAAGTGTAAAGCAGTGATCACAATACAGAAAAGAGATGGAGACACAGAATTTTTACGTGAAAACTCAAATCGAGAAAAATCACGAGCATGAGGAAGATCCATTGTATTTGCCAATGTACAAGAATTATATGGATTATTTGGAGTAACCTTGAATCAGGATTGACTATGAAAGTTTGAGTAAAGTTTTGGTGTTAGGTCAAGAGAGAGAATTCCAAGGCCTCACTTCTTTTTGGAGAAGAGAGTCTATTTATACCGAGCTATTGGTAGTGAATGAGAGCCGACGATGCTCCTGTAAATGTACGACCTTCATGTACGGATTTATTATAACGGCCGTGATTATGATGAAAATCACCTAGAGGGGGGTGAATAGATGATAATGCTAATCTAATGCGGAATGTAATAATTTAAGGAAACAATTAAAACGATCAACTCAAAACAAGAGGAGAAGTCGGATTCCCAATCAAAGGGCTCTAGAACATCACCTCTTAATTCCTATAAATATGAGTTAAGGTGCACAATTGTTTTCTTACTTATATGAGAAAAAACTGATACTCTAACAATTAATAGCAATGTAGCAACACAAATGCAATATGATAGCAACAATAAAAGTGCAAGTATGAGCACAAATAGAACAATGAAAATAGAAGTAAGAATAAAAGATAAGGCAATCGCAAATACAAGTCGTCTGTTTCGAGATTCGAGCAACTTGATTTACTTCCCTGCCTTCACCTTTGAAGGATTTCACTATCCACTAAGGATCACCACAAAGGTGTCACAACTACAAGGTCTACACAAGGTTAGGAGTACACAACTTTAACTTTAATCCTTTACACAAGAGGTAGCACTAAGCTAATGAAGTTTACAAGCTCTTGACAACCACAAGGATCACAAACTTTCTCTTTATAACTTTTTAGAGCTTGAGTGGAGAAATGAAGCTCAAGAAGCTAGTGAGAGAAAATTCAGTTGAGAAAATTAAACTTGAGAGCTGAAAACATTCAGATAATGGTTTGGAATTGAGAGCTCTTGAAATTTGCAACTTGAAAGCAAAAACTAGTTTTTTTTTTTTCAAAAACTTTGATTTCAAAATTTTGTATCAAAACTTGTTAAAACTTCTACTACAAACACCCATATATATAGGAAATGGGTAAATATTATTAAAGATCTAAAACAAGTCATTAAAATACTGATAAAGTCCGAATAAAGCGAAATATACCCGTTTGGGAATATGACAAAATAGTTTGAAAAGAGAGAAAACTCGTTTATTTGAAGTATAACCTAAACGGCATACTAGGGTTGTCGATAGTTCAATTGGTTGTCGACAACTCAGTGTGCAACAACCCAATTTTTTCAATTTTTGTATAGATATAAGAAGGGATATTTTGTGTCAGTGTGTGTGCATCTTGAGCCATCAAATCAACACAAAAAACTTAAAACATTCTAAGTTCTTATAAGGGTTACACTCTCTTCAAGTTTCATCAAGAGGGCTTCTTCAAAATTCGCGCTTTGATCTTCCGAACTGAATCCCTTCCTTAAATCAACTCGATTACTTCAAAACCTTCCTTTTGAGGAAGAATGAAACTAAATCTTTTCTCTTAAACGCTGTAAACTTAAATACTAGAACTTGATTAATACCAAATGACTTCATGTGATTTGTAATCATCAAAACAAAATTGGGATTGTACCCTCGGGATAACATATGGGCACTGGACTGTTGGGATTGCATGCATGGACTCTCTTCATTGTTCATAACCGTTCTCTTGAAATGCAGGGGCGTTACACTTCTAAAACGAGGAAGAGGAGAAGCGGTGTAATTGTGAGCGGAGATCTTGATGGTCGCTACTGGAGGCTTTTGGGGTGAAGTCGAGAATCTTAAACTATGGGTGACTCCAGAGGGTGATGTCTTCAGAACATAAGGAAGCTCCGGAATGGCTCTGGGTGGTGAAACTTGAAAGTTGACTTAGACACGACCTGGAGTGATTATAGGAGCTGTGGACTTCTTCGGAAAGATCTAATATGATGGAGGCCGCTGGATGAATTAGATGATGCGAAACTTAGAAAGAGAACTTGTTTGCTCGAACACGTGACAGCATATTAATGAGGGTCAATTTTTTGATCACTACAACTACCCATGTGACTTCGAAGTACAAAAGCATATAAGAGGTTGAATAAAGATTGGCATTTGGGAGTTTTTGGCACAAAAAAGAACATTAGGGAGGGTTTTAGAACAGGGATTTTTTTAGGTACAAAGGTAAGTTTCCCAAAATTAAAACGAAGAAAGAAGAGAAAGGCTTGTGCAACAGATATTTCATGCGATGTGATAAAACATAGGAGCAACAACATAGGTAATGCATGTTGTAATTTAGGATAAATGGCAAAAAACCTATGTGGTTGCTCCTATTTTTATTATTGTCTTCTCCTAAAAATAAAAATATTATCATTGTTTGTAGAAAACCTTTTTTTTATTGAAATAAATAGAAAGCATTATCTACTAAATTCATGTGAAAAAATATTTACACTATTGTAAGAATATGACAGACAATTCTCTGTTTTATAAATTTAGCGGAGAACACACTTTTGTAATATTTAAAATTTGATAAAAAGTCCTTGTGCACTATCTTAGATTTTACACTAATTATTATTAAATCTTATGATAGTTTTAAGATATTTTCTGATATTATTTAGGTAGTATGAAAGTTTTTTTCTGATTAAAACAATTATAATATATACCTAGAATTTATAACATTGAAGCAGCGATTGTTCTTCACACTTGTAAATTTGTGAGGAAGTGAAGAAGTGAGAAAGTGGTAATAGTTTTCTTTGGAACTTGGGAATTGGTTAGTAAATTTTCTAGTGTTTGGATGTTGTTGGGAAGTATGGTTTGAAAAACGTTATGTCTTTTCCGGTGTTTGGATGGTAATGTGGAAGTGAAAGTGGAAAAGTTGACTACAAAGTTGACCGCAAAATAATATTAAATTAAAAATTAATTAAGAAAATAAAAATTAGTTTGCAATTAGAATGCAAGTGAGATTTACATGAGCAAAAAATTAACTGTTTTGTGCTATAACTTATTACAAATGAGATTTACATGACCACAAAATTAACTGTAGCACTCTGGAAGTGAGGAAAACGTTGTGTAAAGGAGAAAAGAGAGAAGGAAAAGAATTTTTTTCATTTTCCTTTTCCGGTGTTGAATGAACAGCAGAAATGAGAAAAGACACTTCTCACTTTCTCACTTCCACCCAATTTCTTGAATCCAAGCAGGCCCTAAGGACTCCTTGGGCACGGCACATCTCTACATGTTGCGTTAATTTTCCAAAACAAATGTGATATTGATATTGTTGCCCAAGAAGTGCCGAATTGCTCTACTCCTTGGATGATTTGTCTTTGTGGCACGGAAATTGAGAGCTTTGGATGCTAGGTTGATCCTGATCTTGGGGTTTCATGCTAAAGTTACTAGGTGGCTAAAGTTAGTAGGTAGAGTGACTCGAATCTTTATATACTCAAGATCATCTTCATGTCTAGTCAATGTTGGACTATTAGTTCGACTCAAATCTCAACAATTTGCCTTTCAATAAAAGATCTCCTTGCAAGCTCAACTTTTTCCACAATGGTTGATCAAATACTCGATCGAGATCCAACTTTTCACTGTGTGGAACAGATCACATCTTATGTGAAACACCAACTGTAACCGGCCACTCCTCTACACCACGTAGGTGATGGCACACTTATTGCAAAAGAGCACCACTGTCATATATCCCGCGAGCCTAAGAGTTCAAATTGCTTTACATTGACTTAACTACTACCCCTTCTTACGCCAAATTGGAGATCAACAATATCGAACATCACCCACACGCACGACTAAATTTGAGACATGGCTTTGATACCACTTATTGAGAACACTTTCAGAGGTTCAATATAAACACTAGAACTTTTTGACACAAAACAGTCACATATAGTAAAACAAAGCAAACGAGAAAGAAAGTGAGAAAAAATAGATTTAACGAGATTCGGTAATTGCTTATGTCCTGAGCAGAAGGGGAGAGAGTTCTTATTCAAATCAATCAATTCAGGTTACAATCAATGGGGGAAATACCCATCTTTATATAGGCAGAGAGGATAAAAGCAAACCAAAACTCGGAACTTAGATTAGAAATGAACTCAGAATCTGACTTGGAAACCACCCAGAACACATTTCTGCATGTTTTCTCTCACAGCCAATCAAGAATGACCGATCTAATTGTCCAGGTCGGTGAAAATCGGGTGGGAGATTTTTCGTTTGATAGAACGTTCCTTAATTTAAGAATCACCTTTCAATTCCCTTCCTTAGTTATAAACCAATAATCAATTTTGTATTAATAATAATACAATAATTATTTATTCAAGATAAATAATTCAATAATATTCCTGCAATAAGAACATTAATTCAGATATGCAGAATATGGATTGAGGTACGCGTAAAGCGAATCTCTTTAAGACAATTACGTCTCCGACTACTGTGTCTTACGGGATAATGGACGCTGGTCTCTCAAGATACAACTATCCTTCACGATATTTGTAAAGTACAATGCAAATGCTCATACAGTCGAAGCAAAATTCGACTCGTACGTTTAACTGGATTTGAAGAACAATTTGGACTAAGATAAAATTCTGAAATAGATTTTTTATGAAGGAACTATTTAGAGGGGAGAGAGTTGGAAAACTTAAACTCTCATTTTTTTTGAGTTGGTGTTAAAATAAGAAGAAATTTAAAAGGAATGAGCCATGTGCTAGCACAATTCATCCGCACTGGTTAGGGCAGCGGCGGCGCGCACATGTGTGTGGGCATAACTTCCCCCAAGCGCGCGCGAAAACTCTAAGTACCTTAAGGCATGCTCTTAGCTCCCAACTTTTATATTTTAACCACTTAACTTTTCACACCACATTCAATGTGGGACTAAAAAGTTTTCTCTCTTATTTGTCCCATTAGTTATTGAATTAGGTCAACTTTCGACTTGAATATCTCATTTATTCGGAAACGGAATTTAACATATGAATATATCACATTCATCCCCAATGGAAGGAGAGAACATTCCAACTATCTCCCGTGTATTTCTATTAACAAATCATACCCAAAATTCAGCTCAAGTTTTCTCAATATTCACTTGGTTTAATCAAGTTTCCAACACAGTCGACAGCCAGGAGGGCCTGTCGACAGACTGCACAACACCCAACTCTCGAGTTATCGTTGTCGACAGAATTGGGGGCTTATCAATAGAGTGAGTCACAGCTATCGACATGGTTGTCGACAGTCTATATAACTCCACTTTCTGTATATGCGACAACGACATCTCGAGAGTTTGGTGTTATACATTCTGCCGACAGGCCCTTCTGGTTGTCGTCAAACACTTATTCTGGGCGGTTTGTAGTTGGATTCTAAGTTCATTTCTGATCTGAATTTAGAACTTTTAATTTTCATTTCGTTGTGGGCTCTCTGTCTATATAAAGAGGGGTATTATCCCTATTGATTGTAACGTAAATTGATTGATTTGAATAAGATCAATCTTTCCTTCTGACCCAAAGATATAGGTAATTGTCGAATCTCATTAAATCTGTGTTTTCTCGCTTTCTTTATGGTTTGTTTTGTTTTTGCTATTTGTCACTGTTTTGGGGCAAAAAAATTTGGTGTTTGCATTGGACATCCGGCGGAATTCACAACAAATCCCAACTTTGGATGTGCTTCTTATAGCCCGTCGTATGTTGCATCTGGAAAAGAGAGGGAAAAATGCAAACTTTTAATAATAATAGCAAGTGGCTTAATCAGATTTTTGCTAATGTATTGTTCAATCTTCTCTTTTAAACAGCGAAAGCTTCTAAAAGAGGAGGAAGCGATGGAACGATGATTACCCAGCAGGAGCATGGAAGGCACTCAGTTTAGATTAGGGGCTTTTTGCATGACTTGTTTTTTTTTTTTTAAAGATTTTTTGTTTCTTTTTAAGATTTTTTTTAGAAAGAATTTTAAAGCTTACCTCACAGTTTCAAGAGGAAAAGAAAGCCTGGTGCACACCTACGAGGACGCTTATGGATTACAATAAGAGTCTTCATGAAAATTTTAGTAGGTTTCATGCGCAGTCTTTGTACGATGTGAAGTCAGGCTGTTGTATAATACGTCTCTGAGTGCATCTGCAAATTTTAGTTTAAAAAATCTCCTCGTCTTACATGGAAAGATACAAATCCACGACTTCCTACGAAGGGGGGAAAAAAAAAATGAAAGGTCACTTAAGCAATGTTCAGCTGGCCGCATGACATGCTATATGGTCTTTCTTAAATGGTTCATTTTTTGTAATACTATAATATTTATCAGGCACAGATGAATATAGTTAATTTAATTGCACCTAAACTACATCTATGCACGCAGTGGCAACGACAAGTTTCCATATCCAATATCCTACATCCCTACAAAAAGTTATGCAAAATGAAAAATAAAGGGCAACGTAATGGTAATTAAATGCTTATAACATTTAGAGAATTTCAATTAAATTATCATTAATGCAAATTATATCATTACAATCATATCTAAAAAAAAATGTAATAAAATTATACCATTAGAAATCATCTCTGAAAAAATAAATAATGATTTTCTATTATTTGCCCATAAATGAGGCAACTAGAATTTTCTAGTTTGAGCAGCAGCTAGAATTGTCTAGTTTGAGCATAGTATGAGCAGAACAGTCCGAATCCATTATTTAAACATTATCTGTCACATCAATCAACTTTCTCCAGTTTTTTTCATCATTACAAATACAGCCAACTTTCTTAAATTCTTAAAAATCCAATTTGATTTTGCGACATCCATATGCTTCAGTCTCTCAACACTTGCTTCGATTTGATCGGCCAAACGGTGGGAGTTGCTTACTTCCAACTAAGTCCGTACACGTTACGCCTGTGGAGCAGTGATAGATACCATAATAAAGTGCTCGCACCGAGCTCATTTACACCTACAATGAAGTTGTGATTGCTTTTGTTTGCACCTCTCTCTATTTAATACCCACCAACACTTGAAAGCTATTCTGAGCTCAGCTTTGGCTCTGAAACACAAACACAACCGCAATCACGATTCACAACCGCGACAACAATGCAGTCTCTCAAACACTACAAGCTGCTACTGTCACTCTTCTTCCTCTTTATTGCTGGGGCCTCGTCTTCCTCAAAAGTCCCGGCCATTATCGTGTTTGGTGACTCCACGGTTGACGCCGGCAACAACAACCGCATATCGACGGTGCTGAAAAGCAACTTCGAGCCCTATGGCCGGGATTTTGTGGGAAGGAAGCCGACGGGCAGGTTCTGCAACGGCCGCCTCGCTACCGACTTCATCTCGGAGGCCTTCGGGCTCAGGCCCATCGTGCCGGCCTACCTTGACACAAGTTACACGATCCGGGACTTTGCAGCCGGCGTCTGCTTCGCGTCAGCCGGCTCCGGCCTTGACAATGCCACGTCGGATGTGCTGGTAAGTCCAGTCACCTTCTTTGTTGTTTGTGTTGGTGATCGATATGAGAAGGGACGTCATAGTACATATGTTACAATAATGTGAGATACATGAATAAAATATCGAGTTTCAAGCATACAAATTTTAAAATGATCCCTTATAATTTTATAAGAACGTTAATTCGATGTGTTAACGTGAGATTGATTCAAACTGAACCCGAATAAAATATACAGAAAGACAACTAGTATGCGTTTCAATTTTTGCATCTTTGATCGAGCACTATTTCCTGATAATGATATTAATTATTATTATTGGGGAGAACTTGTGATTTTTTAATTTTTTATGACAATGATGTTTTTGTTTTCTAGTGATTATTATTAACAAATCTCTCTATGTGAAGTACATTATCTCTCAAGATTTGAGATTAAAATAGACTGGGGGGGGGGGGGTTTGATATTGCAGGCCTTCTTGTTAGTATTTTGAGAGTATTTCAAAATTAAGTCAAGTTCTTTTAGTCCCACATTGGATAGGAAAAGAACTCTTTAGTGTTTATATATGGAGTCTCTTTCATGATCGATTGTGTGGGCTAGAAACCAGGGGGTGCTCGCGCGCACACAAGCTCATTAAGGCCCAGTGAAGGAAATTGGGTTACCCGATCTAGAAAACCTTAATGCGCATCGCACGCACAGGGGGGTATCTTATTTTTTTTAAGCTTGTTACACAGACTTGGAATCTTATTTTTTTTTAAAGCTTGTTACACAGACTTGGACATGTGGCGTTGATTTTGAAGAAGAAGAACACAATATTTTTTTGTCGGCTACAAAATTCTTTCACTTTTTCTTTATTTTTCTCCATTACAAAATATTGACTACATCTCTTCTTTTATAAGCAAAATAATATAAATCTAACTCAAAATCAAACTCATATTTTTAATCTAATACTTACATTATTAAAAAATAAAAAAACTCTTAAACTAATCCTTATATAATTACGACTCTAAAACTAAATTTTAGAAATTCCAAAAATCCTAAACTAACTCAAACTTTGACTTTTCTATTTTCATGAGGATTTAAATTACAATTTCCATCAGCCTTACATAATTCAATGTTTTCATAAATATGTGTACCCCTTTTGATTTTTCGTAGCAGTTTGAACTCCTCTTAGTTTTCTTAGAATATTCCAATTTTTCTTTAGACTTTCTGCTTTTGTATTTCCTCTTGTAACGAACAAAATTACTTTCGCCTTTTTCTCCAAATTTATGTTTTCGTTGTTACTCTCTATTTCGAATCTTTCTTAACGATGATCATGTTGTTTGGCTAACGGGACGAATTGGGTTGATTCATCCCATTAGCTAACGAATCCATTACTAGATGGATTGAACCCGTCTCGAAACGAATCCAAAAGAAACGAATCAAGTAATCGGGGGACGAATCGGGTCTCTTGACCCGATTCGTTACCCTGATTCGCCGAGATGGGTTAGACCCGTCTCGAATTTTATTATTATTTTATTTTTGAAAATTTCAAATTTACCAGAATAAGCAATTTTTTAAGTTGTTGAGGGCTAAAAAAATAATAAATAAAGGTATGAAACTAATTTTCCTGTCTCACATATATAATAATGTAGGACTTTAAAAAAAAAAAGAAAGGTTTTCCCCGACCTGGTTCGTCCCATGATTCGTCACGGGATGAATCTGACCTGTTACGTTTAAACGGGATGGGTCAATTCGGGTTGACCCTGTTGCCCCAAAGGCCCATCACTCTAGTTTTGATGATGATTAACTCATGTAGTTATAGTACTAATGATCTTGTGTTTAATTAGTCTCAGATTTATGATCAAGATCTTAGTGTGTTTAGCTGCAACAAAGGATTTAAAGTCAAGTTTTGGAGCTAGCACGGTTTGATTCAAAAGCCTATGCATCAAGTACTCAAGAGGAGTCTAGCTCTTTGGATCAAGTTTAGACTAAGTCAAGAAGATGTGAAGACTTCAAGTGAAGACCTTCAAGATCAAGACTTGAGTCTAGATTTGTTTTTATTAAGATTTTATTTTTAATTAAAATGTAAAGGATAAAATAGTTGGTGGATTGCTCAAGTATACCATATACACACACACTCTTGATTTAGATGAGTTTTCATAAAAGGATTTTCATTTTGGAAAAATACTGGTTTGATTTTTGGAATTCAAAGTATACATGTTTTTAACCAAAATCATGTTTAGTGCTTATTGTCAAAAACATAGATATTTCACATGTATGTGTAGTGGATCATATCCATACACTCTATACTTTAAACGTGTTTAAAATATCTTGTTTTTGTATTTGGGAAAGTTTTGGAAAAATAAGTTTTGGAAAAACCAATTTGGAAAAATACGATTTTTGTTTTTAGCCAAAATTTCTAAGTTACAAAAATAGTTCAAATTATTTGTAACATGTCTTGATTTTACTCAAACATGTTTGATTATCAAAGTATAATATTGAACCTATTTTTGTATATTTTTTGTGATTTTATGGGATTTTATTTGAGTCAAAATGTCAAGTTTTCATTACCTATAAATCCCTGTCCTGGCTTCTGCCAGTCGACCGGACCAGTCGATCGAGTTAGGAGTCAGTCGACTGAGTCGGTCGACCGACGTGCACAGAACGTGCACGCCAGTTTGGCTGGAGGGCCGGTCGACCGACCCAGTTGATCGCCAGAGAGCTTCTGCTCTCTGGAAAGCCCGGTCGACCGGGCCGGTCAACCGGCAGAGAGTATCTGCTCTCTGTTCCAGGCCTCGGTCGACCGGGCCGGTCGACCGCTGGCTCAACGGTCAGAAATCTGACCGTTGATCGGTCGACCGACAGGTCATCCTGGCTCCCAACGGCTAGTTTTTGGAGCGTATTTAAAGGGGGCTTATATGGACTGTTTTTAACAAGATTTCAAGTGGATTTTTGCACCAGTTTTTCCTACTCTTTCAAGAGGTTTTCTCCACTTGTATTTGAGCCAAATACTTCCATTCAAAAGGAGAGTTTATTGAGAGTTTTCAAAAGTGATTTTCTTGAGTTTTTCACCACCACATTCAATCCAAATTTTCTCACAATCACTTGAGCTATCCATTGATATATCTATCCTATAGGAGAGTTTTTGTGAGAGTGATTGTTGATGATCAAAGTGTTTAGATCACCAAAGACTTCATCTTTGCTTTGAGGAGGCGGACGTGTGTGTTCACGTTGTTTCGGGTTCTAGTGTGAACTCGGTGTTTGAGGTGCGGCCTCGGCGAGCTAGTGGACTTGCGGTGTGTAGTTCTTGCGGGAATGAGTGAAGGGACTAGAGAGTCCAAGGAGTTCAAGTGTGAACTCGCCTTGTAGGTGTTGCGGCCCGAGTGATCCGGTGGGATCGATTTTAGTGAAAATCCTTCATAGTGTTGAAGGCGGGGACGTAGAGCAAGTGTGCTCGAACCTCGAAACAAATATCCCGTGTTTGCGATTGCTCTCTCTCTATCTCTTACTTGTCTTTATATCTTGCATGCTCATATTGTCGTTATCTTTATGTGCTTGATATATTGTGTGCTTAATTGTTATATGCTCGGGGATTGTTTGCTAATGTACGCGTTGGAAAATTACAATTTCAAAACTCTTTTAATTGAATAGAAGATTACAATGGATACAATCCGATTACAAAAGAGAGGAAATTTCTGGGTTGATTCTCCTCTTTATTTAAAGCTGGGTTCTTGATGTGGCGGTGGAAAGTGAATCTTGTTTTCTGTTGACTAGCCGAATGTCAAGTTTCTCTTGTGGATCCTCTCTTTAGATCGACTGATGGAGTAGCACAGCTCCTATCAGAAATGGAATCTTAAAGAGATTTAAAGAACTTGAACTCAACAAGTTAACAAAAAGAGTTGAACTCTTCCCAGGCTACAAGAGCTTCGGGACCGAACTCTGGTGAGGTAGCTCTCCCCCTTGTCTATGGCTTCTTGAATTCCTCCCCCAGGACTTTCATCGTCAGTCCTTTTTTTTAGAGGTCCCCTTCCAGAGCCTCTTTTAGAAGAGGTCCCCTCCCCCCGGGTCCCTTAGAGAGGTCTCCTTCCAACAACCCCCCTCTCCTCTAGCTATTTGTAGCTATTTATAGAAGAATTGGGGTGTGACCAACCCCTTAAATCTCTCCATAATGAGAGGGGGTGTAACCAACTCCTTAAATCTCTCCATAATGGGAAGTTATTCCCTATTATATGGAGAGAAAATGGGGTGTAACTGA
This sequence comes from Agave tequilana, assembly GCA_038442645.1. Lineage (NCBI taxonomy): Eukaryota > Viridiplantae > Streptophyta > Magnoliopsida > Asparagales > Asparagaceae > Agave > Agave tequilana. Next base: position 146,791 of record JAVJIF010003938.1, on the reverse strand, counting down.
CCAAGTTTGTGGCTGTCAGTTATAGCAGAAATGCGGGTCTCGCGCTGGACGCGGACCTCGCTCTGATGTTGAGATGCGGAGCTCACAGGCTCGCGTCTGTGTTAGAACGCGGAGCTGCTCAGGCTTGCGTTTGAGTTGAAACGCGGAGCTGGCTGAGGTCCGTGTTTGATAAAGGACGTGAGGTCCGCATCTGGCGACCTCCGCGTCTGAGAAAGGACGCGAGGTCCGCGTCTGGCGAGGTCCGTGTCTGACAAAGGACGTGAGGTCCGCGTCTGGCGACCTCCGCGTCTGACATTGGAACGCAAGGTCTGCGTCTGGCGACTTCCGCGTCTGGGAGGTTCGCGTCTGAGGCTGGAAGCGATCTCCGCATCTGGGAGGTTCGCGTCTGAGGCTTTGTCTTAAGTAATTTTTTTGATAGCTTACAGAACCCCCTCCAAAGTTTTCGAAACACCGTGGTTGACTGAGACGGATTTCGGAATACTTTGGACTTCAGTTGAATCGGGACTTTCTATAATCAGACTGGCATTCTTCTGAGAGGTAGTCTCGAGCTTGATCTTGTCTGGGTTCTGGTCTTCGTGAGTGTACTATTGAACTGCTTGAAGCCTCCAAGAAAAATCGTTTGTAATTTGATTGTCGGTGTACTGTTGAACTGGAGGAGTTGTCAATTGCCTTTGCCAGTATATTGTTGAACTGATTGCAGTAGTAGAGACATACTCTTTGTATTGGGGGGAGAGAGGACGCAGCTCTCACAGACGCAGTTCTGCCACACTGATCAAGTGGAGACGCGAGCTTCACCAAAGTTGAGATGCGACTCTCAATTGTTGTAGAGACGTGGCTCTCAATTGTCTTTACTTGCTGTTGAGATGCTACTCTTAAGTTCGTTGAGACGCGGCTCTGTGCTTGAGACGCGAAGATCACGCTCAAAGCTTCTTTGAAAGGGTTTTAATTGTTAGAGGTGTGATATTAACTTAGCAAATTAAATAACTCTATCGGGAGAATTTGAGAAGGTTACTGTCAGAGGTGTGATGATAACTTGACAGTGAGATCTGGACTTGTGTTTTGAACAAGTTTTGTGGACTTGCTATTCTATTGATGAGAATAACAAGTGGAGTTTGATCCGCTTGGGATTTATGCCAGAGTCTATTGTCAGAGGTTTAGTGTTAACATGACTAGAACTCTGCTGGGAATGAAAGTTTGTTGTTAGAGGTGTGATATTAACATAACAACAATTGATTTTGCGATCTACGCAATTTAAGTGGACATATCATTCTATTGAAAATAACGAAAAGTGGGATTGGATTTGTTGAAGATCCATGGAGATTTTTACCGTCAGAGGTGTAATGTTAACGTGACAGGTTTGGGTTTGCAATTTGAGCAAATTAAATTGTCAAAGGTGTGATATTAACTTGACAAAGATGTGTGCTAGAGGTGTAATATTAACTTAGCATCACGAAAGTCTCATTTTCACGGAGAAAATTGAGAGAAGATCATTGTCATAGGTGTAATGTTAACTTAACAATGAAACACTTAACAATGAAACACATGCTAGAGGTGTGATGTTTAACTTAGCATTGAAAGATCTCGTTTTCACGGAGAAAATCGAGGAGATCACTGTCATAGGTGTATTGTTAACTTAACAGTGATTGATTTTGCGATATGAGCAACTTTGGTCAAAAGTGTAGTATTAATTTAACCGAGAGATTCTGTGATTTGCGCAGTTTGGTGGACTCGCCATCCTATTGAAGAGGACTGACAAGTTAAAATTTTGGTCAGAGGTGTGATGTTAACTTAACCGGGATTTGTCTTGCGATTGGAGCAAATTTGGTCAGAGGTGTGATGTTAACTTGACTGGGATTTGTCTACTATTAGAGGTGTGATTTTGAACATAACAGTATTTTGAGTGGACTTGTCATTCTATTAAGGAGAATTGAAAAGTTGAAGTTTTACACCCTGGGATACATCAAAGTCTTACTGTCAGAGGTGTGATGTTAACATGACAGGTTCGATTTGTAATTTATTCCACTGGGAAAATTGAGGGAAATCACTGTTAGAGGTTTAATGTTAACTTAACAGTGAATATGCCAGAGGTATAATGTTAACTTGGCATGTTTGATCTGTGATTATAGTCACAGGCTTTTTGTGGTCCTCCATTCCATGGATGGGAATTGGTAAGGGATTTTGGAGGGGAAGGCGGGATCAGCTCCCTCAAGGTTTTTAGCAAACCTTCAGCTATCCACGGATTTGATGTGCCTTTACCAACTACCGTTTGAGTTGGGCTAGCCATACTATTCCCCTCAGCATGATGAGTTGTCGAGGATTTTTTCATTAGGCTTAAAAGCCAACTTTTTCCTCCATCTTTAGCCGTCGGAGGCGTCGGATTGTTGTTCCACAGATAACTTCTAAAATCTTGCTGAGATTAAAGAAGTATAAACTCCGCGGGGAACTTATAGGGAGATCAGCGTTCCCTTTGAGTACTTATTTGATCAGAGGTGTGGTGTTGAACTTGACCAGGGAAGAGCTTCGTGAGGTCGACCCATTTCTCGATAGAGCCGGCAAGAAGCTTCATGAACCATTCAAAGGTAACAAAGCCGGCAGGCTCGTTCTCTGCTGAAGAGACGTGAGTCTCGCGTTTTGGCACAAAGACGCGGGAGTCATGTTTTTTGAGAGGAGACGCAGATCTCGCATTACTGAACGTCGCGTCTGCGAGGTGAAACACGAGCCTCGCATTCTAATGTAGAAACGCGGGCTTTGCATTCAGTTATAGAAACGCGAGCTTCATGAGCTCTGCGTTTTGATACAGAGACGCGGGCCTTATGAGCTCCGCGTTTTGATACAGAGACGCGGGCCTCGCATTTTTGCTGAGAAACGCGGGCTTCACGTTCTGATAGAGAGATGCGGGCCTCGCGTTAAGGATCTGATATGCGAGTCTCGTGCTGCTCAGAAGAAACGTGGGCCTAAGCCCCGCGTTCTGTATCTGCTGAACAGATAGCTTTTTTTAGTTTTTTCCATCTGTTGTCGACGTGTGTGGTGCCTTTGTCGACGTTCAGCATTCCAGTTACGCTTCATGGGTTGTTGGGGACCCCCAGTAACCTGAAAGAGGAGAGGTATGGTGAGACGGGCCTTCATCTTCATTGGCCTCGCGGGTCTCCTGTGAGACATTGATGCGGGCCACATGTGCTTTGCAGCCACTTCTGTTTACTGACGACGAACGCGACGCCTTTGCCGTCTCTCGGCATTCCGATTGAGTCGCATAGGTTGTTGGAAACCCCCAGCATCCGAACTTGATAGAAGGATGGCGGGGAGATTGGTCTCTATTGCCATCTTACCCGTGGGTCATGGCGTGGGTCTCTGAAAAGACGTTGGGGCTGACCATGTTGTCTCCACGGGAGACTCCCGAAGCTTTGGGGGAGTTCAACTTCTCTTGGTCGAATTCGATCATAAGAGATTCGACTGTGGATCCAAGCATCCGATGTCGACTTGCGCCACTACTTTCTCGTTGGTTGAGAACGACAAACTAGTCCCCAGCGGAGTCACCATCTTTTGTTTGGTGGGAGAAAAGTTCCTTGTAAAATTTCCTTGAATCAATGAAGAATTACAACGGATCAATACTCCTACTATAAGGGAGGGAAGATGTTTAGACATGAATCTCCCATTTGTTTAGTGTTGGGTTCTTAATGTGGCGGTGGAAAGTGAATCTTGTTTTCCGTTGACTAGCCGAACGTCAAGTTTCTCTTGTGGATCCTCTCTTTAGATCGACTGATGGAGTAGCACAGCTCCTATCAGTAATGGAATCTCAAAGAGATTTAAAGAACTTGAACTCAACAAGTTAACATAAAGAGTTGAACTCTTCCCAGGCTACAAGAGCTTCGGGACCGAACTCTGACGAGGTAGCTCTCCCCCTTGCCTATGGCTTCTTGAATTCCTCCCCCAGGACTTTCATCGTCAGTCCTTTTTTTTAGAGGTCCCCTTCCAGAGCCTCTTTTAGAAGAGGTCCCCTCCCCCCGGGTCCCTTAAAGAGGTCTCCTTCCAATACCCCCCTCTCCTCTAGCTATTCGTAGCTATTTATAGAGGAATTCGGGTGTAACCAACCCCTTAAATCTCTCCATAATGAGAGGGGGTGTAACCAACTCCTTAAATCTCTCCATAATGGGAAGTTATTCCCTATTATGTGGAGAGAAAATGGGGTGTAACTGACCAAGTTCGTGGCTGTCAGTTATAGCAGAAATGCGGGTCTCGCGCTGGACTCGGACCTCGCTCTGATGTTGAGATGCGGAGCTCACAGGCTCGCGTCTGTGTTGGAACGTGGAGCTGCTCAGGCTCGCGTCTGTGTTGGAACGCGGAGCTGCTCAGGCTTGCGTTTGAGTTGAAACGCGGAGCTGGCTGAGGTCCGTGTTTGATAAAGGACGCGAGGTCCGCATCTGGCGACCTCCGCGTTTGAGAAAGGATGCGAGGTCCGCGTCTGGCGAGGTCCGCGTCTGACAAAGGACGTGAGGTCTGCGTCTGGCGACCTCCGCGTCTGACATTGGAACGCAAGGTCTGCGTCTGGCGACCTCCGCGTCTAGGAGGCTCGCGTCTGAGGCTGGAAGCGATCTCCACATCTAGGAGGTTCGCGTCTGAGGCTTTGTCTTAAGTAATTTTTTTGATAGCCTACAACTAACACTTGTATTCAACCAAGAGAGCCAACGCGGTACCTCAACTCTTATTTAGAGGAATCTCGAGGAGTTAGTCCAGAGCCCTTCACGGAGAATTCGGCTACACTCTTGTGTTATACTTGGTGTTTAGTTTAAGAAGTTTTAGTTTGCATTAGATAAGTTTTAATTCCACATTTATTGACCATTAGATTAGCTCATCACCTATTCACCCCCCTTTAGGTGATTACAGACCCGCCCTAAACTGGGCGGGTCCGGGTTGACCCGCAATCCGCCATGTGTGACTCAAATGGGTCGCACAGGGCGGGCCGAGCTGAAGCGGATCGACTCGCCCAATTAGCCATCCCTAGTTGTTTCTTTCTTATATTTGTCCTTTGCCTTGATGGCATTGACTCCTTATTTTGATGAACTTGTCTTCACTTTGATGATATATGGATGTCTTGTCTTCACTTAGATGATCTCTATGTTTTTTACGCTCTCTTTCGCTTTGTAATTTTTTTCTGTTCTTCTAATATGGTTGTTTGATTTTCTCCTCTACCAAAATAGGCATCACTTTATCCTATTTTGTTGTAACTGAAAATTTTTCATTATTTTTTTATCCTTGTCTTTCTTTTTCTACCTCTATTTCTGCTTCCCCTTCTCTTTTATCTTCTTCTACTTAGCAATTCCTCTTCCTTTCCTTCCTTTTCTTCTCTATGTTCTCTTTCTTCTCTTTCCATAATTTTGTTCTCATGATTTTTCTCAGATTCTATGTGTAGGGAGAGAGGAAATAAAAAGTTATGGAAGAGTTTTTAACTCGTTAGGAGAAATAGTGCAGAGATCGCAATAAAAAAGAAAGCGAGAACACATCAATTGCAGGCCAGCAACAAGGCAGGCCGACCACACGGTCGACCGGCGTGCACGTGCATAGGGCAGCTCGGTCGATCGCCCGGTCGACCATTGCAGGAGAACGGTCAATCGAATGGTCGACTGATTGGCATGCAGGAGTCTCCATTAGACTCGGTCGATCGACTGGTCAGCCGAGCGGATGAGTCGGTCGACCGAGCAGTATATCTAGGTGCGATCTGCATCTCCTATTAGGATTCAGACTTCATTTCAGAATTGGAGTCAAATTCAATTGGGGTTTCCTAAAATTCTGAGTTTCTCTGGCTAAAAATAAAGGGGTAGAGCCCTCTTGAATTGTATGTAAGGTACAAATTGTATTGGTTGTTCAATCAATAAATCTCTCTCTTGCCTCGAGGATGTAGGCAAATTGCCGAACCTTTTTAAATATTGTGTTGGCTTTCTCTCTTGTTTCTTTGTTCTTGTTTTCTGAATACTTCTCTGCTTCGTCTCTTTATTAGTGGATTCCTCATTGGTTATTGCCTCCTGTGTAACACTATGAGTATCTCTTTTTTGAACTCTTTAATTCTTTGAACTTTAATCTCTTTTTTTAACTCATAATCTTCTTAAATGTTTTTCCGTCGTTTTCATGGACTCTTTAGTGTTTTAATCAATTGTCTCCATCTTCATTTCTTCGTGTCTCCTGCAAGATATCCCAAGCTTACTTTTACTGTTCACCTGCAATGATGTCAAAAGCATCTTCATCAACTGTGAATGTATTAAGAGCTTTGCCGTATTATTTTATATTGTTAAGACCTTCTCAGTTGGCTTTAATTTGTTTTCATCTTTTTATTTCTCCTCGTAACTTTTTTCCACGATCTCCCAAACATATTGTAAGATCAAAATTTATCTTGATCAGCTCTTTTAGTTGTTTTTTGTGAGGTAAGGAACAACAAATTGAAATCACCTGTTAACCACCTTCTTTACTCTTTTTAATGCCTTTATATTTGCACGCCACGAATACGAACAAAGCTCTGGTACCATTGTTGATTTTTGAAGAAGAACAAAATATTTATTTAAATAACTCAAAATTAAAAAAATCTTTATTCAAACTTTTTTCAATTATAAAACTCTCTCATTTTTGTTTTTCTCAATTTTTTTTGTTTTTCTCCATTACAAAATATTGTCTATGCCTCTTCTTTTATAGCAAAATAATACAAATCCAGCTCAAAATTAAACTTTTATTCTTAATCTAAAACTTATTTTATTAGAAAAAAATAAGGAACTTCTGAACTAATTTGAATGCGATAACGACTTTAAAACTAAAATTTTAAAATTCAAAAAAAATTTAAATCAGCGTAAATATTGACTTTTTATTTCTTTAATGAGAATATAAATTACAGTATTTAACTGAGACTTCTTCTCACGGCTCACATACTTTCTCCTTAAGTCCAGCAATTTACCATCTCAAAGTTATGACAACTTTGGACTTTTGGAGACCACCCAATAATACTTCAAGTAGAGTTGCTCTTAATTACTTTGTGTGTTTCAAGAAGTACTTGTATTAAAGTTACCTTGGTACTCTACTTTGTTGATGATCTGGATGCTTTCCCAGCCTGCAATCACGCCAAGGGGTCCATTATTTTTGTCAGTTTCTCAAACTCGTCATTGTCCTAGATTTAATTCACGGCATGGAGAGTGGACCCTCGTCCACACCATTCAAGGTGGTGGACGAAAATTATTTTTCAGCAGACCTGCACCCCTTTTTTTTTTTTTTTTTCCTGTCAAGTGCGAGCTTTTAGATTCTCATCTCCATAATGCGCAAAAAATACAGGGAATCATAATCTCTATGTTTTTTTCTATTGAGTTAAAAGTTTTAATACAGTGACAGAGATTTTAATATTTTACAGTAATTTTATTTATTCTCAATTAATTTATTATTTTGAATTTAGGGAGTGATACCCTTGTGGAAAGAGGTGGAGTACTTCAAGGACTACCAAAAGCGACTTCGAAGATACGTAGGGAGGAGCAAGTCGGAGGAGATCGTGAACGAGGCAGTTTACATTATCAGCATTGGAACAAATGACTTCCTGGAGAACTACTTCCTACTCATCACGGGCCGGTTCAAGCAGTTCTCCGTCGACGGGTTTGTCGACTTCCTGATCGGCCTCGCCGGAGATTTTCTGACCGAGATCTACCATCTGGGAGCCCGCAAGATGGCGTTCGCCGGCCTCAGCCCAATTGGCTGTCTGCCGCTGGAGAGGACCGCAAATATACTTCATGGCCATGGCTGCATTCAGGAGTACAACAAGGTGGCCAGGGATTTCAATGCCAAGCTTCAGGCCCTCATTGAACAGCTGTGTGCTACTCTGCCAGGGCTCAGGCTCAGGTACAGTCCAGTGTACGATAAAGCAATGGACATTATTCAGAACCCATCATCTTATGGTAAGCTTAGACCCTTCTGTTAGTTTTTATCGTGATGTTTCGTTAAGTTCTTATTAATAAAATATTTTTTTTATTGTGTTGATGCTAGGAATCGAGAATGTGAAAGAAGGATGTTGTGCTACTGGTAAGTACGAGATGGGGTATCTGTGCAACAATTGGGATACTCACACGTGTCCTGACGCGGACAAGTACATGTTTTGGGATTCATTCCACCCCACGGAGAAGGTTAACCGTTTGATGGCCGCTTCTGCGCTTAATACCAGCTTGGCTGAGTTTATGTGAGAGCAACTTGAGTGAGCACCAGAATACTTGTATTATGATTGTATACAAGTATATATACATATATGCATACGTGTATAGTCTCCTACTAATGTGCATTGTGTCAAGTAGTTTGTGGAATTTACAACTACCGGGCTTGGTGAGTTCAGTGTCAGAGGGCCGGATAGATTGTGAGAAGTATCAAATTCATTTAAATCTTGTAACTAATAGATACTATCAGACTTTGGTTTGCAATGATCTCTTTTAGGTTTTTCACTTTTTGTTTAAACACCTTCACTGTTATATCCGACTAGGTTTTCTTTTCATTCAAGGGTATGAGCACGATGGTACAAGAAAACCTGACATCCGGTCCGAATGTTTATATATTTAAGTATAGGGTTCGTATTAAGAAGTTAAACCTGAAACTCTTAGCGGGCTGGGTTTCGGGTATGACCCTTTCAGACCTGAAGCCTGATGATAGACCTAATAAAAGAATAATTGTTAGAAATTGAAACTCATCATCATACATTTCATTATATTTAAATTGATAAAACCAAAAAAATGAGAACTTGATGATATTATTATAAAAATGAAGTATGTAAATTTTCAATTTGCATCTAAGATATACACTTTAAAAAATAAATTTAATTGGAACTTGACTATATAAATTTGAATGTTGGATGTGTTTTGAATTGGAGGGAAAACTTGAGTTTCCCTCTTATTTGGCTTTAGTTTTAATCCCATATTGGATAGGAGATGGGAGGTTTGGTACTATACATACCAACTCCTCACATGTTTATTATTATGAGTGTTGGGCTATGGGCCATATCCCCACACGTCGAATAGGGCTGGGTTTGGGTGGCGCTGAGCGCCCACGACCTACGAATATGAATGCAGTTCGATTCCGGGGGTTCTTGAGCCTGAAACTTTTCTTTTCAGTTCTTCTATTTTAATTTTTATTTAAAATTCTGTTTTGATTTTCTTGGATTTTCTGTTCAGTTTTGACCCTCTTCGGATCTGCTCGCGAACTGCATGATTGTGTGCAAATTTGGAGCAAGTCTGTTACAACTGCTGAACTCCAAGAATTTATAAATAACTTCTCGCAGTTCAATCAGTTACTTGCAAAAAAATAAAACCTGCAGAATTCTGTCTCCCTCCAAAAATTTTCTTACAAAATTCTGGTTCGGTTTTTGGTGGTTTCTCCGGTGATTTCTTTTACATACGAGCAATGCATTTTCATCTAAATAGAGGCCTAGCTCTTCGTCCGCGGCAGGATGCTGATGATCTATCGGGGGCTTTTACCGCTAGGAGAGTAAGTCATTCTAATGTCCGGACGAGGGGCCAACCATCTATCTTTTAGGGCAGTTCTTTTGTACGACTGTCATCCCAGGCAAGCAAATTTAGCTTTTCTTTTAATTGATTTATGTTAGCTGCATGATTAGGACAAGTAATTAATTTGATTAAAATTTATATTTTAATTTGTGGCATGATTTAAGATGTAAAATTTAAAAATACTGCTATATACCCAACAATCTAGAAGATAGAAGTTATCTGATTATTTTCATGCAATTGAATTTAAAAAATTATTTCAGACAATATAATTACATGTCTGTTTCATGCAATTAATAATTTTCATGCAAGTAGAAATTTTCATGCAATAGATAATTTTTCATGCAAGTAGAAATTGTCCCTACAAGTAACGATAATTATTTAAAAATCTTAAAAGGAAAATTTTACATTCTTACAGTTTATATTTTACAAGTTCTTACTAAATTATTTAAAGATTGTATTTCAAATTTTCATTTATCCTTAAAAGATTTGCATTAAATTATTTCATTATAAAAATTATTGTAATAAATCTTTCTAAACTATTTAGATATTATCATAACATACTGTTGTAAGTTATCCTTTTGTAAGATTTCATAAAATCTGATCTGATTCTAATCTCTTTTAATTTCGTGCAAAGCAAAATCTATTTATTCTAATTATTACAAGGCCAAATCTTTCAATATAAGATCCTAAAAAATTTGAATAACTTTATTCATTACAAATTTATATTTAGTAATTATTACAAGGCTAAATCCTTTTCATTACAAACTTTATTCATTTGTTTTCATTACAACATCTTATTAATTTTCGCTACAAAAAAAAAAATTTTACAATATAATTTAAATTATTTAAATCTTCTTATATATATATATATATATATATATATATATATATATATATATATATATATATTATAAACTCTTATTGGAAGATTTTACATGAATGCATCAGTTAATTAACTATTTCTTGCAATAAAATTTGGCTAATTAAAATTATTTAATTTTGTGATATTTGTTATAAGGATTATTTATTCTTTCAAGTCAATTATTAATTAATTCTTGTTAGTCTATTTCTAAAATTTAATTAGAATAACCTTTTAGAAATTGTTGTTGTTATAATTTCGAATTAGGAAAAATTAAAAGGACAAGTCTAGATCTTTTATATCTTGCTTGAATTATTTGGCACATAATTAAAAAAGGATTATATATTATTTTATTCTGCAAGCCCTAATCTAAAAGCTGCTAATATAAACTAAATTCTAACATTATCAAATAATTTTGAAATACAGAATTCAGGTTGCACCATCCCGTCACTATGGCCAACTCTGATCATTCCAACGGTGTCCGGAGAAATTCTCCGGCACATACTTTAAGAGATAGGCAAAGCAGATGAAGTACTGGTTGACCACTTTAGGTCTTATTTAAGCCATAAATGACACAATTCTTACACCTTCTTCTAAACCCTCATCTATTGGATCTTCTCCTATTGAAACTCCTCCTACTCTTCCTTCCTCCTAAATCTATTTGAAACCTGAGAAATTTGACTATTATTATCTCCATAAAATTCTTAGTGCACTCTTTAATTGTCTATATGACATTTATTATGAATATAAGAGTACTAACGAACTGTGGACATCACTCGAGGATGAATATGACCTCGATGATGCTAGAATCGAAAGATTCACCTCCTCCTCCTTCAACAAATTCATGATGACTGATAATAAACCAATCAATGATCAACTTCATGAATTTCAAGATTATATCTGACACCTTCAATCAAAAAAAGAAATCAATTCTCTGATGATTACAAGATGTCATATCTTATTGATAAACTCTCTTCTTCCTGGTCAACTTTTGTTGGAGACCTCCGTCACAAGCAAGGTGACCTAATCCTCATTCAAGCCATAAAAGTGATTCAGATAGAAGATCAGCATAGGAAAAACTCCAAAATCAAGTCAAAAATGAAAGCTAAAGTGAACTTGGTGGAGGATAAGCTTAAGCGCAAATTTATGAATCCTAAGGCTGAGAAGTTCAAAAAATCCAATCATTTTCATTCTTCTCCCAAGGCAAACTCTTCTTCTTTCAAACCTTCTCAATCTTTCTCCTTCAAACCCAAAACTTTTGGCCAGAAAACTGATGGAAGATTTTGCTACGTATACCGAAGAACGAATCATATGACGCCTCAATGTTTCAACCGGAAGAAAGAACCTGTCAAAGCTCAACCAAGAGGAAATGGAGAAAATGGTGGATGCAAGGTCAATATGGTAGAACTGAACTCCAACTCCTTCAGTTAATTTCTTCTCTTTTTATTGTGAACTTTATCACCTTCTCCTTGGACTGGTGGTTAGACTCAGGAGCCAATAGTCACATCTGTACTGATCGCTTCTGCTTTAAATCCTATCATGAACAACGTGAAGGAAGCGTGAGCCTGGTGATTAGTCTCTAATTTTGCATAATTTTCATCACATTCTCATATTTACTTGATGTAAAATTCTGCTAATAAACTTTGCTTGCTTGATCCTAGGTCCATGGTGTGCAAATTAAGAAGAAGACCCTAAATCATCATTTAATGGGTGATTAAAGGCCTACAAGTAGCCATTGACTTTAGGGAGGAGATTTTATCAGTGATTGTAAAATGAAAGAGTAAGGATTTACCGTGTAGCTTTGGGCTAACGAATCATGTCCATGAGGAGAAATGCGATGAAAACTTTTCGGTGTTTTGTTTAAAAAACTAAGAATGGTGCTAGTTTTTTAGTTAAAAAGAAGAATGGAGAGAAGGAAAATGATTAAAAGAGAAATTGCAAATTTGGAGAAGGCTTTGGAAAAGGTGATTTAAAAAGGTTTGAAAAGTGATTTGTTGTTTTTGATATAAGAAGAAGAAGATCTGGGCTCAGTCCCCATTCGCATTGCGTCATCAAGACGAATAAGAATGAAATGATACGGAATCTTGAGGAGGAGAACATCATCATGAAATATCGGTGGCACTCACACAGACATGGCTATACTGATGCTTCTATATTCACTTGGATACTCATCAAAACCAAAAGAGGACAAAGTAGAGATAGAACATAACTTAGCTTTTTTTTTTCTTTTTATAAAAAAAAGAAAATAAAAAAATTATTAACAATTTCTTTACTTTTAAAAACATTTTGAAAATATATTTGACATATTTTTTGTAAGAAATTAAGTCAATTTTAAGGAACAGGAGAATCATAATTAGGATTTCTTATACTTGGTCAAAATAAGATTATTTGTTTGATTTCTAAGGATAGGAAGAAAGTTTGTGAAAGTAATTTAGTCTTGATCTTTACTTTGAAGAAATATGCACACCTTATACACTTACACACTTAGGGTTCAAAAATAAAGATTCTTATACCTTATGAAAAAAAGAAAAGAAAAAAAGAGAAAAAATATATCTATGAAAGATGAACAAATCTAATTATTGATTAGCTAGGTGCTTTGGCCTAAGTAAGCCTTGGTATTTTGTGAAAAATGATTAGATAAGTTTGAGAAAAAAATATATATAAAAATCCTCTGATTAAGCTGGGTATTTGTGCCTAATAAAGCATAAGTATTCACGCCTAAAGGGGTACATTTTATAAATAAAAACCCTTAGTTTCAAAATTTGATTGAGGTCTACCTGCACACAAAATACAGAATTTCAGAACTAAGAATGAAAAGTGCAAGTTACTCAATTCTACCGCAATAGCAAATGGCTATGCGGGTCGTGATCCACAAGGAGGGACTAGCGATGAAAGCCTTTTTAGTAAGTTTTCTTTTGAGATACAAAGGATAGTTAAAATTCTTCTTTTAGTTCTTGTAAAGAAAAAGAAAAAATTAGGTTAAAATTGAATTAGGAAGAAGATGGTAGATTAAGAAGATGAAAAAACTAGAAATGATATGTACAAAGAAATGGAAAAGGAATGATAAAAGAAGTGGTAGATTGCGGTGTTCTAAACTAAAGAATTAAAAAAAAGAATGAAACTAAAATTTACTTACCCCTTTTGTGCTCATATACCTTGAATTCGTAGCTACGACTTACCTTGTCTTTGAAGGCAATCGAGCATGGCGTGTAGGATCTTCCCCATTCCCGATCTACACTACGAATAAAAGGGCAAGCTATACTAGCAAGAGAATGGTTGTTCATCACTATAGGCCATCAAGGGCACTTGCAATGGCGAAGCAGTCTCGAAGCTATCAGATTCACTTGAATTGCAACACATTAGAGGAGAGTAAACGAAAACAAGAGTAAAGAAGAAAAAGTAACTTTGATTCAATTCAAATAACAATGGAAGAAGAGATCACTTACACCGGTGTCACTTGCAGTACAAGCTTGCTCTCATTCCTCCATGAAAGTATCCTCTCCTCTCAGTTACATAAAGAAAATAAACATTACATGGAAGAAAATAAAAACCTAAGTTACAAACTACAAATTAGCCTAAGTTCTTACTCTCTATCCATTTATCTCTCTGTATTTGATATTATCCTCGGTTGATCTTTAGCTAACCAAAATGGATTTATAGAAATCTGAATTTTACCAGTTTCCATTTGGTATTATCTTTCTGATTTGCTCTGATCTTCAGCTGAAGATTTGCCCCAATCCTTGATTTGTACTAACTCGATCTGGGATTATCCTCAGCTAACCAAATAGATCCAGTTAAATCCGATTTTAACTGGTATTTTTTGGTTTAATCTTCTTTCTCTTCATTATTATCTTCTGCAAAATAGATATTTAAGACAAGAAAATTAGCAGATTTATTACACGATAAATATAGGAGTGTAATGAAAAGAATACAAAATATATATACGATCACACCCCCACACCTATCTTTTGCTCGTCCTCGAGCAAATCAACAAAACTAAACCAAAGATTATTAGACCACTTTCGCAGGTTACGCGATTGCACTGATCATATGCAACAAGCCGTTAAACCTCTAGGTTTCCCCTAGAGGACGAGTTTTTGTCTCGTGAGGGTTTTCAGTAGATTGCACCCATAAAATCCATAAAGAAAGAGTAACAAAGAGTTAGTATTTTCGAAAAGCATTTTGAAAGAGAAATTATTTGAAATATTATTGTAAGATTTAAGTAATCTATAAGTTATAGGAAAACCGAATTTTTCATTCCTAAACTTAGTCTCTATTCAAAAATTTGTTATCAATCAAAATAAGGAGTCAAATTGTATTTCTCATCTAGTCTATTACTTTACCCTAAATCATATGCACCTTGTGACCGTGAAAATTTTGACTAAGGGTTCTTTAACTCTAACTCTTATGCCTTATTTATATATATATTTTGGTGGTATTATTCCTTAGTTCTATTAGGCATTCTAATCTGCCCATGTAACGAGCCTTTAATCGATGACTCCCAAACCAAATGGTCTTAGGGCACCGGGTGAGAAAACACCCCAAGGACTTAAGGACTCGAGCAAATAAGGCCGCAAAATTAAGGATTTTATTATATGAACCACTTTTAGGCGTGAATACTTATGCTTTATTAGGCACAAATACCCAGCTTAATCAGAGGATTTTTTATATATATATATTTTTTCTCAAACTTATCTAATCATCTTTTACATAGATACCAAGGCTTACTTAGGCCAAAACACCTAGCTAATCAATAATTAGATTTGTTCATCTTTCATAGATATATTTTTTCACTTTTTTTTCCTTTTTCTCATAAGGCATAAGAATCTTTGTTTTTGAACCCTAAGTGTGTAAGTGTATAAGGTGTGCATATTTCTTCAAGGAAAAATTAAGATTAAATTACTTTCACAAACTTTCTTTCTATCTTTAGAAATCAAACAAATAATCTTATTTTGACAAAGTATAAGAAATCCTAATTATGATTCTCCTATTCCTTAAAATTGACTTAATTTCATATTTTCAAAAAGTTTTTAAAAATAAAGGAAATGTTAATAATTTTTTTATTTTCTTTTTTAATAAAAAGAGAAAAAACCTAAGTTATGTTAGACCTCCCTCACACCTATCTCATGCATTATCCTCAATGTATGAATTAATGCATAGATGCATGAAAAAGAAGAAAAGGAAGGAAAATATTATCTTAAGGTGGTGGTTCCAGTGGTGATCTGATTGGTCCATGAAATGCGGCCCAATCAAATTTTTGTGGAGTTCAGAGGAACCCACCAGAAATCTCTCTTATATAACCCACTAAAATGATGTATATATGAACGGTTTTTATTAAAAATTTAACCCCATCTAATTTCTAAATTTTATTATTAATTTCGGAGTCAATTTTGTCAACCGCCTTGTCCCAAAATGGAGTGTGAAAAGATGGAATGATTGACTTGGACTTAGGAAGTATGGGAACTAATACCGACTCAGGAAAGTGACTTAAGTCAAGTAAAGGTTCAGGAGTCGAGATCGGTTCAGGAAGTGGGTCCAAATCAAAAAATTAAAACTCAAGTCCACATTCATGTCCCCATAATGGAATGTGCTTAATATTGGTGATTCAAGTTCAAGAATGACAGGTGTGGGAATTAAAACTGACTCTAAAATATTACTCAAGTTGGGTAACAAAATAGGAGTCAATATTGATTCAGAAATTTGAACTGGATCACAAATTTGAGAATCTAGGTCACATTTCTCATTGAGTTCAATTTCATAAAAATGAGAACTTGCCAATTTGTCAATGAGACTTTCAAAAGTATGAAATTGGTCAAGTTCAATATGATGATTATCAAAGATGGGTGATTCAATTTCATGATGAACTGGCACAGGATCCAATGTTGACTAGGCAAAAAGATTGAAATCAGGTGAAGATACCGAAGTCATTATTGAATCAGGAAGTAGAATTGAATCACTAAGTTGAGATTCAGGATCATATTCATTCTTAAGTTCAATTTCAGGAAAGGGATAACTTGCCAAATTGTCAATGTCATTTTTAAAATTTGGAGTTTGGGCAAGTTCAAATGATTGGGCTGAAATGGAACCTTGTTTTTCAAAACAACATGACTCTTCAGCTCTAACAGAATGGTTAGGGACATCAGAAATGGTCAAACGGTGAGAACATAAAGTTTGAGCCATCATATCTATGTCATGATTACGAGCGTTTTGAGCCTGAGTCATGGCTTCAACCATCTTTTCATAGTTGATTGGTTTATCGTTTTGTTGCGATTGGACTTGAAAAGATGAAGTGCTGTTTTGAAATTTGTGGTGAAATTGTGAGTCCATCAGATTTTATGATTGTTGTTTGGACTCACGCATGCTCATTTCCAAAATTGATGGTTTTCTATTTTAGACTGGTGGAACTGAGTATGAATCTTGAAAATATTGTGGACAAGATGGATAAGGAGGACAAGTTGGTTGAAAATTGGACTCGAGGGAGGTGAATCCCATTGACTCTGTGAAGAGTTGAAATTATTTTAGAAACTATGGTTATAAGATTGGGGGCATGGGTTATATTGATTCAGATAAGACCAATCCGGCACACTAGGTTGGTTAAAGTTATGATATGCCGGATTGGTAATATCCAAAAAGAGGTGTAATATGGATTACCATTAAAATTGAAAGAATTATTGTTATAAGCCATATCACACAATAAAACACAAACACATAAGCAAACAAAGAAAAAAATTCTAAACTAAGTTAGGGTAGACCTTTGACGTAGACGACTCCTAACTGGTTAGACTATCCAAGGGAGGTATAATGCAGACTTTGACCACAAGCTAATCAGCCAGGCCAGGGAAAGATTGGTGGGAGGTATCCGCGCTAAAGCGACGGGCCCAATTAAGCCAAACCACCAGCCTTCGGGGCTTCGCCCCTCAATCCCTTTCCTTAGACACTAATTTGGCAGGAGTCAAATTCTAACACATTCACCCTTAGGATAATCTCCTAATTGAGTCCGAGATGTCCCTAGGGCCAACATCTACTCATTTTTAGTTAGGCTTGGGTTAGTGAGTGAGGAGATTGTTTGTGGGCTAAGGGAGGGTAATGACTTCCCCATCTTATCTTGTTTATAGGACAAGCCCTTAAGATTGATTGTGCAAAGTGTGCAGGATAAAGAAAAGCAACATTCAACAACTAAATAATCACTCAAGAATGTTTCCTAAACTATATGCCATGCAAACGTACCTTTTACTCCAGCACTCTTCAACAATAATGTAAAATGTAAACGAATTAGACACGTACCTAAATGCAAAGTCTAAACCGTTTTTAGCATTTAACAAACATCATTTTACTGTTGAGGTTAGAAAGGAAGTACAATGAGACAAACAAGAAAATTAATAGTTACAGATATTAAACTTTACAATTCGGCTAACCTGCAGAAAATACAGGTTAGTAGTTCACTCAGATTGCCACAGGAATGTAGCAAATATGAGGGCTTCTTGGCTCTGCTTTCTTGAGCAGAGTCCAAGGCCACTTATATGTCTACTGTAGCAAAAGTTCCTTGTTGTTAAATCTGTACACCAAAAATTAAGAAGAAGGTTAACAAAAAATGTAAACTTTAATGAGAATTACTTACCGTCCCTCCCCGGCAACGGCGTCAAAATTTTATTGAGGTCTACCTGCACACAAAATACAGAATTTCAGAACTAAGAATGAAAAGTGCAAGTTAATCAATTCTATCGCAATAGCAAATGGCTATGCGGGTCGTGATCCACAAGGAGGGACTAGCGAGGGAAGCTTTTTTAGTAAGTTTTCTTTTAAGATACAAAGGATGGTTAAAATTTTTCTTTTAGTTCTTGTAAAGAAAAAGAGAAAAATTAGGTTAAAGTTGAATTAGGAAGAAGATGGTAGATTATGAAGATGAAAAAACTAGAAATGATATGTACAAAGAAATGGAAAAGGAATGATAAAAGAAGTGGTAGATTGTGGTATTCTAAACTAAATAATTAAAAGAAAAGAAAGAAACTAAAATTTACTTACCCCTTTTGTGCTCATATATCTTGGATTTGTAGCTACGACTTACCTTGTCTTTGAAGGCAATCAAGCATGGCGTGTAGGATCTTCCCCATTCCCGATCTACACTAAGAATAAAAGGGCAAGCTATACTAGCAAGAGAATGGTTGTTCATCACCATAGACCATCAAGGGCACTTGCAATGGTGAAGCAGTCTTGAGGCTATCAGATTCACTTGGATTGCAACACATTAGAGGAGAGTAAACGAAAACAAGAGTAAAGAAGAAAAAGTAACTTTGATTCAATTCAAATAACAATGGAAGAAGAGATCACTTACACCGGTGTCATCTGCAGTACAAGCTTGCTCTCATTTCTTCATGAAAGTATCCTCTCCTCTCAGTTACATAAAGAAAATAAAAATTACATGGAAGAAAATAAAAACCTAAATTACAAAGTACAAATTAGCCTAAGTTCTACTCTCTATCCATTTATCTCTCTGTATTTGATATTATCCTCGGTTGATCTTTAGCTAACCAAAATGGATTTATAGAAATATGAATTTTACCGATTTCCATTTGGTGTTATCTTTCTGATTTGCTCTGATCTTTAGCTGAAGATTTGCCCCAATCCTTAATTTGTTCTAACTAGATCTGGGATCATCCTCAGCGAACCAAATAGATCCAGTTAAATCCAATTTTAACTGGTATTTATTTGGTTTAATCCTCTTTCTCTTCATTATTATCTTCTATAAAATAGATATTTAAAACAATTAGCAGATTTATTACACGATAAATGTAGGAGTGTAATGAAAAGAATACAAAATATATGTACGACCAGTCAGCCCAGGGCATCAAATCCCGAATCCAAGAGATCCAGACGATAGAAGACTGATGGGACGGCGCGCTGCCCGAAGCCCAGGGTGCGCTGCCCTGGCAGGGCCATAAAAACGCAGCCCAGGCCGCGCATTTCCGTGGCCGTACGGGGGCGCGAGCCCAGGCTTTGGGCCAGGGGTCGTCCCCTTGGCCCCCTTCCCCTGGTGCCTATAAATACCCCCCAGGGATATTCAATTGGGGGATATCCATGTTGGCCCAAGGTTACAATCAACCCATGTTTAGTGTATTTTGATGATTACAAAACATATTAGTTATTTGTACTAATATCATTTGTTGTTTAAGTGTGTTTCAGGTTTATTATCATACTAAAAGTACTCTCACTCATATACAAAGTTTTTGGACTCAAGACAAGTCAAATTGGGCTCAAAGTGCAATATTGAAGATCAAGTGAAGATTGCCCATGTTGAAGTCTTGAAGACCTAGAAGCTTGTAAGTGTAGTTTTTGTTAAAGATAGGATATGTAATTTTGGCTCTAGGATTTGCACACACATGTGTTTTTGAATATGTCTATTTTTTTTGAAAATGGTGTTTCTAAGTTTATGCCTTAGTTTAATACATACATGTATCCAAAGCCTTATATCTTCAAAACTTGTTTAAATACATGTATATAAACTATTTTCAGCATAACACTTAGCTTAAGATTTTTAAAGGAATTTTTACAAATTTTTCTAACTCAAAAATCTGCCCAGAAAAACCTTTTCCAGGCAGACCGGTCGACCGACCCTAAATATCAGTCGACCGGCTGCTGTGGCCAGACATGCACGAGGCTGTGCATGTCTGCCGGTCGACCGACCCTAAATATCGGTCGACTGATTTTTGTGGTCTGCTCTCTGTATCTTTCGGTCGACTGGGTCGGTCGACCGATAGAAGGAAACTGTGTTTCCTTCTGTGTGATCGGTCGACTGGCAGTCGACCGGAGCCTCAACGGCTCTTTTGCCAGCAGAGCACCGGTCGACCGGCAGTCGACCGGTAAGCCTGCAACAAGCCCAACGGCTCTTTCCTCTTTGGGCATTTCTGAAAATCTGTTTTATGTTTTCTCTTTAACAGAGTTTTTAGGAGTTGTTGGGGTGCTTTTGCAGAAGTTTTTAGCTGGAAAAATCAGAGTTTTTAACCTATTCTCTCCCTATAAATAGTGGAGAATAGGCCTTAGTTAAAAACCAAGAAAAAATACAAGTTTTCATTGTTTTTCAAGAGAAAGAGAAAAATAGTTTAAAGCTTTCATTTCCATTCTTTCAATTTGGTTTTTCAGTTGTTGTTTGATCTCTAATATCACTCTACAACTGAAGCTTTTCTCACCACACTTCATAGTGCCAAAAATTTCATATTCTTTCTATAGGTGAAGTTGTAAAAGTGTGAGAGTGTTTGTAAAAGAGAAAGAGTGTTGTGGTCTAGTTGAGATCACTAATTTGTAATCTTTTGTTCTTGTGGAGACAAGTTCCTAAGGGGAATTTCTTTGTAAGGTGAAGCTACGGGCTTGAGGTCTTTGGAGGCCTAACTTGTACGGGATCCTAAGGGGATAGTGGAAACCCTTCACGGAGGTGAAGGCGGGGACTAGAGCTACGGGCTCGAACCTCGAAACAAATCACCTTGTTTGCGATTGGCTTGGCGTTCTTCTTGCTTAATTTCTTGTTTTAAATTACTTCCAATCTATTGCTTGTGAACTAACTTTTATTTGTGCTATCCTTACTTGTTTGTTTTACTTGCTTTCAATATTTCTTGCTATATTACTTGTGTGCATATCATCATCACATTTCATACTTGGAATTGTTCGATCACACCTCAATACAACACGATTGCATTGCGCACCTCTAACCCATTTTAAAGGGGAATTGGGAGGCAAGTGTTCAGAACCTCGAAAGGGGTATTCGGCACTTAGTTGTGTTTTTGAGAGATCGTTGCATCACTCATCTAATCAAGTTTAAAAAGAGCATTAGATTAGCAATTACACCTATTCACCCCCCCCCTCTAGGTGTATTTCAATTGGTATCAGAGCTTGGACTCTAGGATTTGGCTTAACAACCTTAGAGAGATCCTTATATTGCTAATCACTTCATTCATTTCCACATAGTAAACATGGCCGATGGAATTAAGACCCCACCTAAGTTTGATGGACTTAACTTTCCCATATGGAAGGTTAAGATGACCGTTTTCTTGCAATCTCTAGGTAGTCGAGTTGCAAAGGCCGTGACTAAACAATTTAGTGTACCCCCCGGTGATGAATCCACTTGGTCCGAAATTGAGACCAAGGAGTTTGATGCCAATGCTAGGGCTCATTATGCACTCCTACAAGCCCTCAATGATGATGACATAGCTAGAGTCATCCATTGCAAATCCGCCTATGAGATTTGGACCCATTTGCTAGTAACACATGAGGGGACATCACAAGTGAAGAGGGCCAAGATAGACCTTCTTCGGTCCCAATATGAAAATTTTTGCATGCAAGAGAATGAAACCATAGATGATATGGTTACTAAGTTTACAAAGATTACTAATGGTCTTGCTTCTCTAGGTGAAGAAATCAACAATGACCAAAGGGTGAGGAAGATCATCCGGGCTCTCCCTCCATCATGGGAAGTAAAAGCTACAACATTGAAGGAACTCAATGACAAAGATGAGATTGAGCTCATTGGACTCATTGGGAACTTGAAGACCCATGAGATGGAGAGAAAGGCAAGGGAGGACATGGCACCTACCAAAAAGAAGACCATTGCCTTCAAAAGTCATGCTACCTACTCCGACGAAGATGACGAAGAAGAAGATGACGAGGAGCTCTCACTTCTAGTCAAAAATGTCCGGAGGATGTACAATAAGGCAAAGTACCAAGGAAGGAGGAGATGGCAAGGAGGCAAGGAAGAAAGGAAAATCATTTGTTTTAATTGCCAAAGCCGGGACACATAGTAGCGGAGTGTCCGGAACAAGTGAAGCCATCTTCATCCAAGAAGCCATACAAAAAGAAGGCGATGAAAGCAACTTGGGATGACGAAAGTGAATCCGAGGAGGAGATCGACACCGCCAATATGTGCTTCATGGCAAATGAGAGCACAAGCAAGGTAACCCCCTCAACTCTTCTTGATGATGATTTATCCATGGATGAGCTAGGAGAAGCCTTTATGGAACTTTCTAGCAATTATGATTTCTTAAAGAAGAAATATTTAAAAATGAAAAAGGATAATGAATCTCTTAATATTCAAATTGTAAATCTTTCTAAAGAAAATAATGATTTGCATTCTTCTTTAGTTTCCACTAAAAATGATTTTGAAAAGTATAAGACTTCTTGCAAGGGTAAGCCCCACTAATTGATTCTAATGAAGTTTCCATGCTTAAGGAAAGATTAGACTCATTAAGTGTTGTTTTGAAAAATTGTGAATTTGATAAGAAAAGGATTGAGGCTATGTTTCCTAAGAAACAAGCCCCAAAGAAAAATGTTCATGTTCATGCTACACAACCTAAACAACATGGCAAACCCCAAAAGCATGCTCACACTACTACACATACACATCATGCATTCATGTATAGAAAAGTGTACACATGTTCACATTGTGGAAGGAAAGGACACTTAGCTAATTTTTGTTATGATAGACTAAGTGCATCACACCATAATGTTTGGGTTCGTAACACTAACTTTCAAGGACCCAAGAAAGTTTGGGTACCAAAATCAACTATTATTTTAAATGATGTAGGTACTTTCCAAAGCCCAACGACGTAGAGGTTTGTGGTATCTTGATAGCGGTTGCTCAAGGCACATGACTTGGGACATCAACAACTTTGCAACCCTATCAAGATATCATGAAGGTGGCACCGTCACCTTCGGAGATGACGCCAAGGGTAAAATCATCGGTATTGGTAATGTAAAACTTGGCACCTCTCCTTTAATTGAAAATGTTGTTTTAGTTGATGGCCTCAAGCATAATCTCTTGAGTGTTAGTCAACTTTGTGATAAAGGTTTTGATGTAGTTTTTGACAATGTTGCTTGTAAAGTAATTGATAGAACTTCCAATGTTTGTGTATTTTCCGGTTTTCGTGAAAGCAATGTTTATATGATTGATATGCTAAATATGTCTTGTAATATAACATGTTTAAAAGCCCTCGATGACGACTCTTGGTTGTGGCATAGGAGATTAGGCCACGTTTCATTTGACCATATTTCTAGGCTTAACTCTAAGGAAATGGTGAAGGGTATTCCTTCATTGAACTTTGAAAAGGACCGAGTTTGTGACGCATGTCAATTTGGGAAACAAACTAAGTCCTCATTCAAATCAATTAAGGATATCATGTCATCACGTCCATTAGAGCTAATCCACATGGACTTATTTGGCCCAACTCAAACCAAAAGTTTAAGTGGGAGTAGATTTGCTTATGTTTTAGTAGATGATTTTTCGCGTTTTACTTGGGTTTATTTTCTTGAACACAAAAGTCAAACCTTTTCATATTTTCAAGCCTTTAAGAAAAGAGTTGAAAAGGAAAATGACTCCTCAATAATTAAAATAAGAAGTGATAGAGGAGGTGAGTTCATTAACCTTCCCTTTACCACTTTTTGTGAGGAACATGGAATAAAACATGAACTTTCTTGTCCTAGAACTCCACAACAAAATGGAGTAGTTGAGCGGAAAAATCGTACTTTGCAAGAGATGGCTAGGACTATGCTAAATGAATATGGTCTACCACATTATTTGTGGGCCGAGGCCGTTCATACTTCATGTTACATTGCAAATCGTGTTTTCCTATGTAAAAATACTACTAAGACTTCTTATGAGATGTATTTTTCTAGAAAACCTAATGTTTCTTATTTCAAAGTGTTTGGTTGCAAATGTTTTGTTTTAAATACAAATATTAATTTGGGAAAATTTGATGCTAGATCATATGAGGCTATTTTTGTAGGTTACTCAAATACTAGTAAGGCTTATAGAGTCTTCAATAGGTCAACTTTGACTATTGAGGAATCTATTCATGTTAAATTTGAGAAATCTAACAAGTTTGTTAAGAATTGTGTAGAAATTGATGCTTTAGATGAAGGTTTGGAGAAAGTGACCTTGGAGGATGCTTCTACCATGGGAGACAAGCCAAAGGATGGTGATGGAAGTGAAGCCAAAGTGGAAGAGGCTCAAGGAAATGAACATCGAGCAAATGAAAAGGAGCACTCTCAACCACTACCAAAGGATTGGAGATTCAACCCTCATCATCCCAAGGACCTCGTCATAGGTGAAGTATCAAAAGGGGTAACCACTCGCTCTAAGATTCAAGATTTTTGTGGTAATTTTGCTTTTATTTCACACATAGAACCTAAAAATGTCCTCGAGGCCGAGGCCGATTCATATTGGTTGCTTGCCATGCAAGAGGAGCTCAATCAATTTGAGCGCAACCAAGTTTGGCACCTTGTTCCTAGGCCCCAAGATAGACCAACTATTGGCACTAAATGGATCTTTAAGAACAAGTTGGATGAATCGGGAAATGTAGTTAGAAACAAGGCTAGGTTAGTTGCCCAAGGTTACACTCAAATCGAAGGGATCGATTTTGAAGAAACCTTTGCACCCGTAGCACGGCTCGAAGCCATACGGATGACCTTAGCATATGCCTCATTTAAAGATTTTAAGTTATTTCAAATGGATGTAAAGAGTGCTTTTCTTAATGGTTATATTGATGAGGAGGTGTATGTTGAACAACCCCCGGGTTTGTTGATCCTACACACCCTAATTATGTTTATAAATTAGATAAGGCACTTTATGGTTTGAAACAAGCCCCTAGGGCTTGGTATGAAAGATTGTCTTCATTTTTGATTTCAAATGATTTTAAGAAAGGAAAAGTGGATAAAACATTATTTACCAAACATATAGATCAAGATATCCTCATAGTTCAAATTTATGTTGATGACATTATTTTTGGATCTACTAATGTTTCACTTTGCGAGAATTTTGAATCATGCATGAAAAAGGAATTCGAGATGTCTATGATGGGGGAGCTCAACTTCTTCCTTGGACTTCAAATCAAGCAACGTAGTGATGGGACATTCATCAACCAAGCCAAGTACACCAAAGAACTCATCAAGAGGTTCGGGCTTGAAGGATCCAAAGTAGCAAAGACTCCCATGGCAACCACTACGAAACTTGACAAGGACGAGCAAGGTAAGGAAGTAGACATCAAATTATTTCGTAGCATGATTGGTAGTTTACTCTATCTTACGGCTAGTAGGCCGGATATAATGTTTTCCGTATGTTTATGTGCACGTTTTCAATCATGTCCTAAGGAATCACACTTAATAGCGGTAAAACGCATAATTAGGTATCTTAAGGGCACAATTGATTTAGGTTTGTGGTATCCGAAAACTAACCAATTTACTATGACTAGTTATTCGGATGCCGACTATGCCGGTTGTAGGGTAGATAGGAAGAGCACAAGTGGCACTTGCCAATTCTTGGGCAATTGTCTTGTATCTTGGTCTTCCAAAAAGCAAAATAGTGTAGCCCTTTCAACCGCCGAGGCGGAGTATGTAGCAGCCGGAGCTTGTTGTGCACAAGTACTTTGGATGAAACATACTCTTCTCGATTTTGATTTACATTTTGATCATGTTAAGATTTATTGTGATAATACTAGTGCTATTCACATGACCAAAAATGCTAATCAACATAGTAAAACCAAACATATAGACATTCGATATCATTTTCTTAGAGATCACTTTGAAAACGGTGACATTGACATAGATTTTGTTTCTACCGATTTTCAACTTGCGGATATTTTCACAAAACCTTTAGATTATGCAAGATTTTCTTTTATTTGTGGTGAATTAAATGTTTGTAAAATTGATACTTAAAGCATCTTAGTTTGTTTTGTTTTGGTTTTTACTATGTGTTAAATTTTTTTTTTTGTTTTAACCCTTTTTGATGTATGACAAAAAGGGGGAGAAAAATGTATGAGTTTGGAGAAATACTAAGTTGTTTACTTTGTTTTTTTTTAAAAAAAAATGATTTTTGTATGCTTACATAGTTTCTCATATTCATGTTAAATATATAGCATTGTTTAAGGGGGAGCTTTTCAAGATTTTCCTCTTTTATTTGTTTAACAAACTCATATGTTTTGTCATCATCAAAAAGGGGGAGATTGTTGGCCCAAGGTTACAATCAACCCATGTTTAGTGTATTTTGATGATTACAAAACATATTAGTTATTTGTACTAATATCATTTGTTGTTTAAGTGTGTTTCAGGTTTATTATCATACTAAAAGTACTCTTACTCATATACAAAGTTTTTGGACTCAAGACAAGTCAAATTGGGCTCAAAGTGCAATATTGAAGATCAAGTGAAGATTGCCCATGTTGAAGTCTTGAAGACCTAGAAGCTTGTAAGTGTAGTTTTTGTTAAAGATAGGATATGTAAATTTTGGCTCTAGGATTTGCACACACATGTGTTTTTGAATATGTCTATTTTTTTTGAAAATGGTGTTTCTAAGTTTATGCCTTAGTTTAATACATACATGTATCCAAAGCCTTATATCTTCAAAACTTGTTTAAATACATGTATATAAACTATTTTCAGCATAACACTTAGCTTAAGATTTTTAAAGGAATTTTTACAAATTTTTCTAACTCAAAAATCTGCCCAGAAAAACCTTTTTCCAGGCAGACCGGTCGACCGACCCTAAATATCAGTCGACCGGCTGCTGTGGCCAGACATGCACGAGGCTGTGCATGTCTGCCGGTCGACCGACCCTAAATATCGGTCGACTGATTTTTGTGGTCTGCTCTCTGTATCTTTCGGTCGACTGGGTCGGTCGACCGATAGAAGGAAACTGTGTTTCCTTCTGTGTGATCGGTCGACTGGCAGTCGACCGGAGCCTCAACGGCTCTTTTGCCAGCAGAGCACCGGTCGACCGGCAGTCGACCGGTAAGCCTGCAACAAGCCCAACGGCTCTTTCCTCTTTGGGCATTTCTGAAAATCTGTTTTATGTTTTCTCTTTAACAGAGTTTTTAGGAGTTGTTGGGGTGCTTTTGCAGAAGTTTTTAGCTGGAAAAATCAGAGTTTTTAACCTATTCTCTCCCTATAAATAGTGGAGAATAGGCCTTAGTTAAAAACCAAGAAAAAATACAAGTTTTCATTGTTTTTCAAGAGAAAGAGAAAAATAGTTTAAAGCTTTCATTTCCATTCTTTCAATTTGGTTTTTCAGTTGTTGTTTGATCTCTAATATCACTCTACAACTGAAGCTTTTCTCACCACACTTCATAGTGCCAAAAATTTCATATTCTTTCTATAGGTGAAGTTGTAAAAGTGTGAGAGTGTTTGTAAAAGAGAAAGAGTGTTGTGGTCTAGTTGAGATCACTAATTTGTAATCTTTTGTTCTTGTGGAGACAAGTTCCTAAGGGGAATTTCTTTGTAAGGTGAAGCTACGGGCTTGAGGTCTTTGGAGGCCTAACTTGTACGGGATCCTAAGGGGATAGTGGAAACCCTTCACGGAGGTGAAGGCGGGGACTAGAGCTACGGGCTCGAACCTCGAAACAAATCACCTTGTTTGCGATTGGCTTGGCGTTCTTCTTGCTTAATTTCTTGTTTTAAATTACTTCCAATCTATTGCTTGTGAACTAACTTTTATTTGTGCTATCCTTACTTGTTTGTTTTACTTGCTTTCAATATTTCTTGCTATATTACTTGTGTGCATATCATCATCACATTTCATACTTGGAATTGTTCGATCACACCTCAATACAACACGATTGCATTGCGCAGCTCTAACCCATTTTAAAGGGGAATTGGGAGGCAAGTGTTCAGAACCTCGAAAGGGGTATTCGGCACTTAGTTGTGTTTTTGAGAGATCGTTGCATCACTCATCTAATCAAGTTTAAAAAGAGCATTAGATTAGCAATTACACCTATTCACCCCCCCCCTCTAGGTGTATTTCAATCCAGAGCTTTAGCAAGTTGTTATAATCTTGTTAATAGGATTGTAGTTGTCTTAGTTTCCTTCTTCTTCTAGTTTTAGTTTTAGCCATTAGAGTGAAAGAGAGAGAGTGTGTACAAGTTGTATTTGAAGGTGACAAGGTAATACAAGTAACTACTTCTCTTTCTTCTTTTTATTTACTTGTGTTTTTCATTTACTTTTACTCCTTGTTGTAGTGTAACTTCCTTTCTCTTCACTTCTTTTCTTTTTGCTTTCTTGTAGTGTAACTCCCCTTTCTCTTTACCCCTTTTCTTTTGTTGTTTCTTTTACTACCATGCCTAACTAACTCTTCCATTGCATGGCTAACTAACTACTAACCCACTAATCTCTAACAACTTGATTGATAACTCAAATGAGTCAATAGTGTCAAACAAGCCTTGTGCAAACGAGAGTTATGGCATCTTAAGACAAGGGTTCTAACTCTAACTTACCTACAAGTATTACTTTCTTATATTTCTTGCTTAATGATTTTTGATGATCTATGAGTTGTGTACTTTACTTGTTGTTGTAAGTTAGAGATTTTCCTTTTAACTTTGCCGATACTATTAGTGCACTTGTGTCTTCCCTTATTCCCGCCTTTTATTGGATCTTGATAAGGGAATGTCCAAGTTTTTATCGTGTAAAGCTAAGTTATAGGAAGAACTTTCACTCGATTTTCACGTGAATAGTTCCTATGCATAAGGATTATGCTTGCCTATAATCTATCGTAAGGCTATATCTTCAAGAAGTTAGAGATTAGTGGGAGCAATTAGTAGAAAGTTAGCCATGCGTTTTTATCATTAAGAAAATCCAACTTTACAAACCACCAAATCATTCTCAAGCAATTCTTGAAACAACTTGTTTTCATTTTCTAATTCTTTTTTTGAAACAAAGAACTTTCTCTTTTCTTGAACAAAGAAGCCGCATCAAGCTTTCATCGCTCTCCTTCCTTGTGGATACGACCCGTATAGCCACTTCACTGCTACGGAAGAATCGCAAAAGTAGTAACATCAACCCACACTCTTTTTACTTATTCT
This sequence comes from Agave tequilana, assembly GCA_038442645.1. Taxonomy (NCBI): domain Eukaryota; kingdom Viridiplantae; phylum Streptophyta; class Magnoliopsida; order Asparagales; family Asparagaceae; genus Agave; species Agave tequilana. The sequence goes on along the minus strand of JAVJIF010003938.1, from coordinate 117,599 downwards.
TGTGCTTGCTTTTTGCCGATTAAATTTTGGCGCCGTTGTCGGGGAGGGAATGACTTTATTGTTCAATAATAAAGATTTTTCTTTGTTCTTGTGTGTAGGAGAAGTCAAGGAGCTTACTATTACGGAAAGCGAAAGTTGTAGCCAAAGACGTTGCACGAGGATTCATTTGCCCTCGGAAAATTCGTGTAAAAGCGAGTTTCTCCTATTGAAGTACTAACAAACTTGTTTGCAGGGTTGCCGAAAGCCGCTAAAATTGCTTTCTAAATTTTTTAGTTCCATTGAATGCTTCATCTTATACATGTATAATAAACTCAACAAAAATTCACTTGTTTCTTAATTGAAATTTGGATTAGACTCTTGCATTTAGGGAACGTGTCTATTTCAATTAATTTAAATTTCTGTTGAAGAGTGCTGGAGAAAAGGTACGTGTGCATTCATATAGAATAAGACCAATATTTTGGAGTGATTTATCACTTTGAGTGTTATCTTGTTGTGAATAAACTGTACACTTGCACAATTAATTTTAAGGGCAAAACCCAAATAAATAAGATAAGGTAGGGATTTCATCACTCTCCTTAGCCCAAAAATCATCTCCAAGTGCACTCACACCATCCCAAGCCTTAACTAAAAACTGATAGACATTGGCCCTAGGGACATCTTGGACTTATTAAGAGATTAACCGAGGGTGAAAATTGCAAGAACTATACTCCTGCAAAATCGGTGTCTAAGAAAGTGGATTGAGAAGTAAAGCCTTGAAAGCTCTGTGGTTTGGCGTAATTAAGGCCCGCGGCTCATGCCCGGATTGCTGGCCCAAGGTTACAATCACCCGGTTATTGAGTTTTGATGATTACAAAACATATATAGTTATTTGTACTAATCATTTTCTTGTGTTTAAGTATGTTTCAGGGTTTTAAGGATTCAAGATTTCTTCTTCCCTAAATGAAGGTATTTTTGACTCAAGATTGATTCATTTCGGGTTCAAGGATTCAAGCTATTTCAACATCGCATATGGAGAAGCCCATTTGAAGACCTTGTAGTCACCTAGAACCCTTGTAAGAATTAGTTTGTTAAAGAATGTGGTTATGATAAGTTGGCTCAAGAAAACACACACACACTTTCATTTTTCAAAATACGGTTTTTGTTTTGGTTAATTGATTTAGGTGCATGTCTTGATGGTTATATATGACTCAAATTATTTTATATTTTTACATCTTATTTATATCATGTATACCAACCCTTATAGCATGCTATTTAATCATATAGCCTTACAAAATTATTTTGAAAATTTTTCAAAGTTCAAAATTTTTCCTATAAAAATCCTGTTTCAGGCCCAACAGTCGACCGGGCGGTCGACCGGCTCTAGTTCAGGCCTGATCGGTCGACCGCACCGGTCGATCGGGCCTTGTGGTCTTGGCGTGCATGTTTGTGCACGTCTGCCGGTCGACCGGACCGGTCGACCGACTGAAAGACCCTTGCTCTCGGGTTTTGTCGGTCGACCGGGCCAGTCGACCGACAGAACAAAGAGATCATTTTTGTTTAGTCTCCGGTTGACCGACCGGTCGACCGAGTCCAACAGCTAGTTTGCCAATGGACTGCCGGTCGACCGGGCCGGTCGACCGACAGCCGCCAGCAGCCCCAACGGCTAGTTTTCTGAGTTTTGTTTATTGGATTTGATTGTGATATTTTTGTCAGCTATCTCTGAAATTTTAGGGGCTATTTCCTGACCCATTAAACTAGTTATAATGATGATTAGATCTCCTCTAATCCCTATAAATAGATGGCATTGGTCACTTGTGAAAATCAAGAAAAATACCCATTGTTTTGTCTTTCAAAAAGAGAAGAAAAGTTTTTCAAAGCTCTCAATTCTAAAGTGCATTCTTGGTTAAAGTTTTTCAGTTGTTTTAAAGATTCTTTCTTACTCTTTTCAATTGAATTTTTCTCACTACACTTCTTGAGCTAAAAATCATTCCTATTCTATAAGGAGTTGTAAGAGAGAAGTGTGTGGTCCTTGTTGATCACTTTGCTACTTGTAGTTCCTTGTGTTGAGATCCCTCTTGTGTAGAGGCTGGATTGGTGGGAGTTCGGTACTCCGGTCTTTTGTAGACCTCTTGTAATTTTCTCGGTGGATATAGTGGAAACCTTCACGGTGATGAAGGCGGGGACGTAGAGCGGTGGCTCGAACCTCGAAACAAATTCCTTGTGTTTGCGATTGGTTTCCTTATTGTTTTTCATTGCTTTACATTTATATCTTGTGATACCTCTTGCTTGCTCTTCATTATTGCATCCATTTCATTTGCATTTTTCGTCTTTATTCATCTCAACAAGAAAGCAATTATGCGCCTCAATCGTAATCTAGAGGAATCAAAGAGGAGAAGTTCTAGAGCCCTTCACAGGGAATTCGGCTTCAATTTCTTGTTTTGAGTGACTGATTGCATCATACTTTCATACTTGTTTAAAAAGATCATTAGATTAGCATTAACACCTATTCACCCCTAGGTATTTTTCAATTGGTATCAGAGCTTTGGTCTCTAGGCTCTTGGCTTAACAACCTTAGAGAGATCCTATATTCCTAATCACTCTATTCATTTTTCATCCTCATACACTTAGTAAAAATGGCCGAAGGAATTAAGACCCCACCCAAGTTTGATGGCCTTAACTTTCCCATATGGAAGGTTAAGATGACCGTGTTTTTGCAATCCTTAGGGAGCTGGGTTGCAAAGGCGGTGACCAAGCCTTTTAGTGCACTCCCTGGTGATGAGGACACTTGGTCCGATATTACCACGAAAGAATTTGACGCTAATGCTAAGGCATACTATGCCTTGCTTCAAGCTCTTAATGACGATGATATTTCTAGAGTCATTCATTGCAAATTCGCACATGAGATTTGGACTCACTTACTTGTCACTCATGAGGGGACTTCACAAGTAAAGAGGGTAAAATCGACCTTCTTCGTTCCCAATATGAAAATTTTTCTGTGCAAGAGAATGAAACCATAGATGATATGGTTACTAAATTTACAAAGATTACTAATAGACTTTCTTCTTTAGGTGACGACATTGACAACGACCAAAAAGTGAGGAAGATCATCCGTGCACCCCCTCCATCTTGGGAAGTCAAAGCCACTACTTTGAAGGAGCTCAATGACAAGGAAGAAATGGAGCTTATATGTCTCATTGGGAATCTCAAGACCCATGAGATGGAAAGAAAAGCAAGAGAAGAGATGGCTCCTCCCAAGAAGAAATCTATTGCCTTCAAGAGTTCTTCCACCTACTCTGACGACGATGATGAAGAAGAGGATGATGAGGATCTTTCTCTTCTTATAAAGAACGTTCAGAGAATGTACAACAAGGCAAAGTTCCAAAATAGAAGGAGGTGGCAAGGTAAAGAAGAGAAGAAAATCATTTGCTTCAATTGCCGGAAGTCGGGTCATATTGTTGCGGAATGCCCGGAAAACAAAAGCAAACCCTCCACCTCCAAGAAGCCGTACAAAAAGAAAGCTTTAAATGCTACTTGGGATTCGGAGAGTGAATCCGATGAGGAAGTCGACACTGCCAACATGTGCTTCATGGCAAATGAAAGCACAAGCAAGGTAACTCCCGATATATCTATTGATTGTGAGCTTTCTATAGATGAACTAGGAGAAGCTTTTGAAGAACTATCTCATAACTATAATTTTCTCAAAAAGAAATACTTGAAAATGAAAAAAGAAAATGAATCTCTCAATCACAAAGTTTTCACACTTACAAAAGAAAAAGATGAATTGTTTTCTACTCTTGTTTCTACACAAAAGGATTTTGATAACTATAAAATTTCTTGCAAAGGTAAATTTCCACAAATTGATGAAAATGAAATTTCCATGCTAAAAGAGAAAATTGATTCATTAGGAATTGTTTTGAAGAAATGTGAATTTGATAAAAATAGACTAGAGGCTATGTTTCCTAAGAAACATGTCCCAAAGAAACATTCACATGCTATTCATACTCATGTTCATAAATCACAAACTTTACATCATGCCAAGCACCCTAAACATGCCCACACCCCACACACACATCATGCATTCATGTATGGTAAAGTCTTTTCATGCACATATTGTGACCGTAAAGGTCATTTGGTTAAATTTTGCTATGATAGGATTAATGCATCACATAATCATGTTTGGGTTTGGAATACTAACTTTTAAGGACCCAAGAAAGTTTGGGTACCAAAGTCAACAAATTTGTTAAATGATGTTGGTACATTCCAAGGCCCAACGACGTAAAGGGTTGTGGTATCTTGATAGTGGTTGCTCAAGGCACATGACTTGGGATATCAACAACTTTGCAACTCTATCAAGATACCATGAAGGTGGCGCCGTCACCTTCGGAGATGACGCCAAAGGAAAAATCATTGGTATTGGTAATGTTAAACTTGGTACATCTCCTTTAATAGAAAATGTTGTTTTAGTTGATGGCCTCAAGCATAATCTCTTGAGTGTTAATCAACTTTGTGACAAAGGTTTTGATGTTATTTTTGATAACCTAGCATGTAGAGTTATTGATAGACAATCCAATACATGTATATTTTTCGAATTTCGTGAAAACAATGTATACATGATTAACATGTCTAATATGCTATGCAATGCTACTTATTCGAAAGCCCTCGATGATGACTCTTGGTTGTGGCATAGGAGATTAGGCCACATTTCTTTTGACCATCTATCTAGATTAAACAACAAGGAAATGGTGAAAGGTATTCTTTGCTTGAACTTTGAAAAGGACCGCATTTGCGATGCGTGCTAACTTGGGAAACAAACCAAGTCCTCTTTCAAGTCAATCAAGGATATCATGACATCACGACCCTTGGCGTTGATCCATATGGATTTGTTTGGTCCTACTCAAACCAAAAGTCTAAGTGGGAATCGTTTTGCTTTTGTTTTAGTTGATGATTTCTCGCGTTTTACTTGGGTTTTCTTTTTAGAACACAAAAATCAAGCCTTTTCATATTTTCAAGCCTTTAAGAAAAGAGTTGAAAAGGAAAAAGATTCTTCTATTTTAAGAATAAGAAGTGATAGAGGTGGTGAATTCAATAACCAACTGTACGCACACGGAGGGGGTACGGGGTCGAAGTAAGTTTTTCCTTGAATCAAATTGAAAAATTACAACGGACTCGTATTCCGGTTACAAGGGAGGGAGGATGTTGAGTCTTGAATCCTCCCTTTGTTTAAGGCTGGGTTCTTCAAGTGGCGATGGAGAGTGAATCTTGTTCTCCGTTGACCGGGTGACCGTTTAGACCTTCGGGGATCTTCTCTTCGGCTGGTAGAAGGAGTAGCACAGCTCCGTCTACCAAAACTCTCAAAGAGAAGGTAGGCAAAGAGCAACTTGTACGCCGCAAGCTTGCTGAAGAGTTGAGCTCTCCCTTGCTTCTCTCTCTCTGTCTGCCTGTGTGTAGTCTGTTGTCTCTCTCTTCTTTCTTGTCTCCTTTCCCTCTCATAGCGGCGGGGCTATTTATAGAGGTTTCAGGGGTGAACGTGCTCCCTAAAAATGCTCCACAATGAGGGGTTAACTTCCCCGCTATGTGGGCAATGACTGGCCCCATAACCAGGGCGGTTATAACCGAGACGTGGGCCTTGGACCCGCGCGCCCTGAGGTTGAGACGCGGGTGTCGAGCCCACGCGCCTTGCTGTTGAGACGTGGGTGTCGAGCCCACGCGCCTTGCTGTTGAGACGCGGGTGTCGAGCCTACGCGCCTTGATGTTGAGACGCGGATGGCCATCATTAGTCCTGCGTCTGGAACCTGAAACTCTGCCTTTTTTAATGGCTTGTCTTTTAATGATTTTTAGACAGCCTACAGAACCCCCTCCAAGGTTTTCGATATTCCGTGGTTAACTGGGACGGATTTCGAAATACTTTAGACTCTAGCTGAGCTTACCCTTATGACTGGACTGTTAATGCTCCGGGTTTGATCTTATCTGAAGTATGGTCTTCGTGAGTGTACTGTAGAACTCTTTGAAGCCATCAGAGTTGATCGAGTTGAGTGTTTAGATACACAGTCTAAACCTCCCCGATTGCTTTAAGACTGTCGTGGGTGCACTTTAAGCCAGGAGTGAACAGTCGTCTGCTTGTGTCAGTGTACTGTTGAACTGATTTGCAGAAGCAAGGACTGAACGCCAGTTCTTTTTGAAGAGCAGAGATAGTACTGCTTTAAAGACGCAACTTTCATGGGGTGCGTCTTTTGGAAATGGAAACGCGACTGATATTCCATTGGGCAGACGCGATGCTAGGCCGGATTGGAAGGACGCGAACTTCGGAGAGACGCATCCTTTTAAGTGAGGACGCGACTTTCTGGACGCGACTATGGCTGTGCTGACGGGGCACGTCCATTGAAGAGGCGCGCCTGTTGGGTGCGAATCCGTGCCATGTCATGAGTGCACCGCCACTTGTTCTGGGGAACCGACGGGACATCTCTTTTTGGCGCGCGGACTTCCCGGTATATTAAATGAGCTGTCCACGCGTCTAGCGATGACTCGATGCCGAACCAATCGAGCCACGCGCCGCGTATCTTTGCGAATCTTCGTGCCTATAAATGGAAACAGTCAGAGAGATATCTCTTTCGTCTCGAGCGCATCTGTTAGGGTTTTTTTTGAAAAAGGAGTCTTCTCTGTCTCTTTTCATTTCTTCATCGTCCATCATCGGATTCTTGATTAACGATGGCACCCAAGGCCAGGCCAACCGCATCATCTTCAAAAGCGACCGTCGTCGAGGCCCAGAGGGGCGGTTCCTCCGCGCAGGAAGCCCCAATCTCAGGTATAATGCCATTAGGCTTAAACTTCGTCATAAATAGAAGTTCATGGACTCCTAAAAATCCCTCTTTTAAAGGAGAACCGTCAACACAGAATAGAAACCATGTGTGATTCTCAGACGCGGTCTTTGAGTTAATAAACAAGGCGCGGGTTTGATGACCCCACCGCTTTTATCCACTTGGGGAGGCGCTTGTTCTTCGGATTCTTCACTTAGAATATTTCTAATTATGAAGGGTTCGGACGCGGACTTGATCCTTGCGTTCTATGACATCAGGTGCTGGTCTCTTATGAATCTCGCACCTGAGTCCAAGTACTTAGAAATTTTTCATAAGTCTTGGATTTCAAAACGCGGGTTCCCTGTTGGTGTCACGGTCGCGAATTTTCAGGTCTGGACGCGGATTTTGACAATTTCTGCGTCGAGTACCTCCTCTGCGTCTGAACGCGAATTTTCAGATCTGGACGCGGATTTTGATAATTTCTGCGTCCAGTATCTTTTCTGCGTCTGGACTATAGACACTTAACTTCTTTCAACAGATTTCTGATTAAGTGTCATCTTCTTCTACAGTGCAACACACTTCTGCTCCACTCTCCAAGAGGCGCCACTTCGGGCACGTAGGTGGTGCTGACCGTGATTTAACCTTTGTGCTGCAAAGGACTGTACCTGTGACTGCTAATAGGTCGCAGGAGCGCAGGAGGAGGCTCTCCAATGTTGACATGGCAACCTTTCGGGAGCTTATGACTGACGCAGTATTCACAACGGATGCTCGCGTTCCGTTGGAGAAGCCTGCCTTCTTCTTTGGAGACCGTGTTAGCGAGGGCGGCTATTCCTTGTATGACGGAGATTATAAATGGCTCCGTCAGATAGGGGATAGAAGATTCTTTCTCCCAAACAGGGAGAGAATGTACCCGCTATCTTATCTTCAACACATGTCCGTCCCTCGGAAAATGAAATGGGAACTCTCCCGATATGTCCCTGAGGTTACTCTTGGTGACCTAGGCTCCAAAAAGGTATATCGCCATGATAGTCATGATAGGGAGGTTGTCGGCCTGTTTCCAGGGCTGCTCAGGACTGATCACCCAGTTGGAGAGACACCAAAACTTGGCACCACTTTCCTCAACGCGTTCATGAAAGTGGGGGGTGATTTTCCGGTCGAGTTCCGTTCGCCCGGTGGGTCCACTCTACTGAGAAGTATTGGTGGGGCAGGATGGTGAGCTTCGTCCTTGCCGACCTTAGAGGCTTGTTGGAGCAAGCGGAATTGTACCGAGCAGTCAGGGCCGTACAGTATGGTATCCCACCGAGCTCTCAAAACTTCTTTGGGATCCTGGAGCGTTACAATCCTCTGACGGGGACATTCTTCACTCCGGTCGGGGAGATGGTCTCGCCCTGCACGAGTTGTACGAGGTCTCGGGGCTAGCAATAGGGGATTCTCCCTATGAAGAATACGTCCCAACCACTGAGGAGCTTCACCTTATGAAGAAAGGGTCTCCTCGAGTGTACGAGACTTACTGGGAGGTGTTATGTCACTTCCACGTCTGCGGCCAGATAACCTCTTGGAGGGCGGGGGGAGTCAAGCAGCTGTCTTGGGCAAGCTACTTGTTCAATGGCATCAATTAGAAAGACCGTCCGGTGACCCGACTGGCTCCCAGCTCCGACGAGGAGATTGCCGACAGGATCAGGGCTTCTGTAGACTCCTACACTACGGAGTCGAACGAGGATGTTTTCGAGCCTGACACGGTTTTCGAAAGCTTCCATCATCAAGCCCGGATCCCTATCTCCGACCATGCATTGTTGGCGGGCTTCTTAATGCTGTGGTTGAAGCGTTGTGTGGTGCCAACGCTGCCACATGAAGTCATTGTTGCCGACGTAGTGTACCCGGCGGTGCTCCTGGCTTATGGTAGGCCCGTAGCCCTTCTCCCGGCCATGGCGGCGAGTATTCAAAGCGGGTTGCGAACGTTAACCCAAAATCTGTGCGAGGCGGGGAAGGCCGTCGACTCCCACGGCAAGGTGATTGTTGACTCGGAGGGGAGGCCGACGATAAAGCACCCCAACCCTCGGGTTGAGCTTCCCTACACGTACCTAATGGCTTGGTACGTTATGCACTGTCCCTCTCTGATGACGCCGGTGTCTTGGTGTGAGGGGTCTATTCCTTTCGTGCAGCGGTTGGAGGGTTCAAACTGGTGTAATACTTACATGTATTACGTTCGAAAGTGCGTCATGTCGGCTTCGAACTACCAGCTTAATCGCTGCTTCCCCGCGATTCCTGGTGCATCTTTCGGGGAACAATTTACTGACTCCGCAAACTTCACGAGGCTGTCAACGGGGGTTTTTTGGTGGTTGGTCAACATTCGACCCGGGTATGTGCTTTTCCGGCAAGGGAATTCATGCACGATCGAGCCGTATATGCCGAATCGCTTCGCCCGACAGTTCGGCTATGATCAACTATATGTCGGCAACCCCAATGCTCGACTCGCCTTCAGTGGGAATTTGTTCGAAGGTGCTCGGGCTTGGTATTATAGCGTGGCCGGAGGGACGGAAGCAACTTTTCGGCTGCCTATCAAAGGGCCGAAGGGCCGTACCAGCTTCAGCTTCTGTACTTGGTACTTCCAGGCCAACCAAACACCAGATTTCGCTCCGGAGTATTCATGCATTGAGAGTATCAATGCGGGTTACGAAGCCAGGTCGGGGTTCACTAAATGCTCGCGAGGCGTCGAGCAGTATCTGAAGGCTCTGAAGGAGGTCAGAAGGGGGTCGAGGGAGGAGCCGCGAGCAGCAAAGGCTCGACAGGCGGTGGGTAAGCGTCCTCAAAGCTCTACCTCCACTGCTGAGCCTGCCCCAAAGAAGGTCCGGAGAGACTTGACGGCTACAGTTTCTCCATCCGAGGACATCCCTTCTGGTGTTGAGGAACCGAGGGAAGAAGAGGCGGATGAGGATGATGCCCCCTTAGTCCCTGCTCGCAGGTTACGCAGCAGGGGCCCCAGGATTGTGGAGGAAGCGGAGCCTGCTGACAAACCCACCACTGCTGACGAGGCCGAGCAATTCGAAGTCGACATAATGAGCGGAGGCGATGTTGAGAGGCCAGGGGTCTCAGCTCAGTTCGGGGCTTCCTCAGCTCACGAAAGGAGGGATGAGGCACAACAGCCGTAGATCGACATAATGGGTGATGTTGAGATTCCAGGAGTCTCAACTCAGCCTGGGTCTTCCTCAACTCACGAGAGGAGAGATGAGGCACAGCAGCCTGGGTCTCCCAGTGTATTCATCTCCAGTGCTCGGACAGTTGACCCCAGCCCTACCACTGGGGTGTTTGGAGGCAAGGCTCCGGTTGCCGAGGTCCCTCATGTTGAACTGTCGTCTTCATTATCCGAAGAGGAAATCGATTTTGAGGATGAGGTCGACTTTGGCGATGAACCCGCTCCTCCTGATCCGAGTAAATTCTCACACATCTCGGAGGAGGAAATATATGGGTGTGAGCCTTTGACGACATCACCACTAGCGGCAGTTATTCCTGCTGAAGCTGCTGAAGGTACACTACTTGCCAAACTCATCCTTCTAACTAGGAGAAGGATTTTTGACGTTTTCTTTTTTATTTGGCCTCGTGTTGCAGGGCTAGTCATGGCTAGCGAGGCCGCTGCTTCCTCCCAGATCGAGGAGATGATACAAGAACTGGCTCAGCAGGAGAGAGCTGAGTCTCCTCGTATTGGGGTGCCTCAAGAGAGGGCAATCGCCGAAGTCGGGGAGACCTCCACCCTACAAGATTCGCCCAAGGACTCGCCACCTCTGGACCCCCAGCCAAGTAAGGAAATGTTGATGTAAATGTTTTCCTTTTACTGTCATGGCTAACATTCTCGTAATTTGCAGAGGGCATTGAGGAAGTTCAGGCAAGTGCAGAGAGCATTGAAGAAGCTCAGGTAGGAGGAGATTTGGCGGTTAGTGCCTGCCCGGGAGACCACACAGCTCAAGCCTCGGTCGAGGATTCTGGGGAGGTCGAGCTCACTACCCTATCATCGGCTGTGGAGGTTCCTACGGAGGTAGCACCCCCAGAAGCGCCAGTGGCTACTCTTGCTCCTGCCGTACCCGTGGTCAGCCTGACTCCTGTACCGGAAGAATCAGCTTACATCCCTCACCCCGTGATAGAAAGGGGATCGGGGAGCACTTCGGGTGATGACACCATGGAGTTCCTGACACGCCAGACGGTGCAGCAGTTTTTTACCTCAATGCGATCATGCATCGATTTCATCCTGTCTGGGGGTAGCTCTTTTGAATTCGCCCAGACGTATCTCGGAAACCTGGTCGAAAACATCAAGTTGGCCGGAGGCCCTTCACTAGCCCAGGCGTGTCTGCTGCTGGTGGAGCAGCTGGGACAAAACCTGAGAGAGCTTCGATCCCTGGAGAATGCCAGCTCATTCCACGAGGCTCAGGAAACTCTGAATAGGCTCCTTGCTGCTCAAGAGCAAGAGCGAAGAGAGGTGGAGGAGCAGATAACCGATAACACCCGTCTTCTCGAAGGTTTCCAGGCTGATCATCAAAGGCTAGCGATCGAGTCCAAGGAATCTGAGATGATCATACAGGCTGCAAGGCAGGCTATCCTTGATTCTCGGGCCGCCATAGCCAGAGCTGAGTGATTGGGAAAGAGTTGTGTGGAATTTTAGCACAAATATTATGTAAAATGAGAAGGTTTAGAAACAACCTCAAGTGCTTTTGATTACTCCACAAATGTATGAAAGATGATTAATATACCCTTTCCTATCTCCGTTATAGCATGGGCTATACCGAGTCGATTCTCAGGGAGAGCTAGCGATGGATGCGTTACGGATCGAAGTGAAGATGTAAAACGAAGATTCTTCTATGCTTAAAAGAATAAAGAATCAAATGAAAAAGAAATCAAAGAATGGATGGATATGTTCATGGTGGAAAATGTAAAAAGAAATCAAGAAGAGGTTTGCTTTGGTATTCACACTAAAAAGAAAAGAAAACTTTGAAAAGACTTTGAATAAAAGAAAACCATGACTAGCTAACCTTACTACCTTGCTAAAGACTTACTAAACTCCGTGATAGTGAATGCGTGCCTCATGTTGATTCATCGGCATAGATTTGTCTTGCGTGTTGGTCTAATTACCTTCCCACTTGAATGATGGGAGCTCATTCTTGGACTTGTCTTGTAGCCTCCATAGATGTCATAGGCCTACAAGTTAGACTTTCAATAATGGAATCAAAAGAGCTACACTCAAGGGATGCAAATGAAGAACATACAACATTCAATAATGGACTTAAAGAAGTTGTACATCAAATAGCATATTGGTGATCCATCTCCATGTTCCATCAAGGCACTTGTTCAAAGACAAGGCTCTAAATGAGGCACACATGAATCATATGGAGAATTACAACAAGATACTTGCCAAGCAATGAAAGAAACCCATCGGAGAAGAGAAGATCATACACTTGCAAGATGAAATAAAGCAATCACCCATGAGTTAGTGAAGATAGCAAGGCTAGTGGTTAGCTAGTACATGGTAGAAGAATTAGCTACTACTAGCCATTACAAAAGAAAAATAAAGCATGAAGTAAAAGTGCAAGAAAGTAAAGAAAGCAAGTAAAGAAAGTAAGAAAACTAGAACCAAGCTCAAGTAGAGGAAGGAGAATGGATGAATCCTTGTTGCTTCAAGTTGTCACACCTTGATTACACAAGCTCTCTCTCTCACAATCTCTCTCTTTTACAAAGTATCTAGGGAAGAAGAAGATCATAGAGAGCTACAAAAATCCTAGAGAAAAACTAACAAAATACAAAGCTTTACACTAATCTCTCTCTCTTCTCTGATCAATTTTTGCTCGCAGGTCCAGGTGCAGTATTTATAGGCCCTGAGAGAACTCTCCAGAAGACGAACAGGTGGCAGAAATTTGGGGCTCAGAGGCCCCAGATCTGCCGCAGATCTGCGGCCTGGATTGGGTTTCCGCGGCTCAATCTGGGCCGTTGGATCTCCGCTTTCTGTTGCGAATTTGTTAGGAGGTTGTTATCCACGTGGCCTTCTGGAATCTTCAGTTGTTACGCGGATCTCTCTGGATCTTGAATTCAAATCTTAGGCTTATCTTAATCTTGATTTTAATCCCTTTAATTATTGCTAATTAAAGTGATTAATGGGCTATCTCTCCATTAGAGTGTGAACCTGCAAATATATAGAGAAGATGAGTAAAAATCATATATTTATTTGCAATATGCATGGGGATTATGTGGTAAAATATGCAACATTGTGTACCAATCACACCCCCACACTTATTCTTTTGCTCGTCCCGAGCAAAAATAAAGAAAAAAGAAAATCTAAACTACCAATTTTATTACACCACTTTCGCAGGTGACGCGATTGCACTGAGCGTGTGCAACAAGCCGTTAAACCTCTAGGTTACCCTAGAGGAGGAGTGTTGTCTCCTGAGGGTTTTCAGCGGATTACACCCACAAAATCCATAAAGAAAGAAGACAAATGTTAGTATTTTGAAAATCCATTTTGAAAGAGAGACATGTTTTCGAACTATTTTTGCAAAAATATAAGTGATCTTAGGTCATAAGTCCACCTATAATCATTCTTCCTTAAACTTAGTCTCTATGCAAGATCTTGTCTTCAATTAAGGTAAGAATTCAAAATTGGATTGAATACTTTATCTTTCATAAAACCTAGATAATATGCACACCGTGCTTAGTGAAAATTTCTGGGATTTCAACTCTAACCATCAAGCCATTTATTTATTTATTTATATATTTTTTATGCTTTTTTCTTCCCTTAGTTTAGGCTTTCTAGTTCACCCTTGTAACGAGCCTATAACCGATGACTCCCAAACCAGTAGGTCTTAGGGCACCAGATGAGAAAACATCCCTCGGGTTTAAGGACTCGAGTGAAAAAGGCCACAAAACTAAAGGGGATTATTCTTTTGATCACCGTTAGGCGTGAATAATCATGCTTCTTGAGACACAATTATCCAGCTTAATAAGTGAGATCACCGTTAGGCGTGAGTAACCATGCTTCTTGAGGCACAATTCTCCAGCTTAATAGGTGATGTTTATTTATAATTTTTTTTTATTTTTATGGCATTTTGGTCTTTGTCTCCATCCCAAGAAATGTGTAAGTGTAAAGTGCATATTTATCTAAGGCAAAAAATTCAAGATAAAAATATCTCACCAATTTTTCTTACTTAGCCTATAATTTCAAACAAGATCTATTATTTCAACTAGGTTTAAGATGTCATAATTAAGGCTTTCTTAATTTCTAAGATACATCTTAATTTTCTTAAAATAGATCAAAACTTTGTCTCTTATTTCAAAAAGTTTTTATTTTTATATATGTTTTTTTTATTATTATTTTTTTATTTTCTAAAAGAAATGTAAAAGAAAGAAGATCTAAAAACTCTATGTTAGTAAACCCTCCCCCACACTTATTTCATGCATTGTCCTCAATGCATCATGATATATGTATGCATGAAATAGGTAAGAGGTAAGAAACAGTTATTTACAAAAAAAGTGCAAAAAATTATTTACAAAGAGTATATACAAGTGTAACCATTACCTAGGCTTTTGGTCGTTTTCCTCTGGCCCGTTTCCCATCATTCCAATGCGTCTGCTTTCGTGAGCTCAATTGGGAAACGGTATGAATTTTGTTAGCCTTAGGTATTTCCAGATTCAATTGATTGTTATTATCATTCACACTCATTCCACCACATTGTTCACAAACAAATGCCTTCACCACTCTTACTTTGAATCTCATCACTTCCAATATCTAAAAATTTTAACTCCTCTCCATATAATTCTTCAAAACTCAAGTCAACATCCGGAAGTATGCAATCAGTTAACTGACCCCGAGTGGACTCATCTAGACACATGATCTCATCAGCAAACAGGTCTTCAAAAGATATATCAATTGGAGGTTCTTGAAGAGAATCACAGAATTGTGACTCATCTTTTGAATCCTCACAATTGTCCTCAATAAAGCTAACCTCAAATGTTTGATCTTTTGCTTTGTGAGGCTATGTGTGGAAGACATTGTGTTCATGTGTCATATTACCAAAAGTCAACCTCATTGATCCATTCCGGCAATTAATGATGGCATTTGCAGTAGCCAGGAACGGTCGTCCCAAAATGACTGGAGTTTGAGCCCTTTGATTAGAATTTAACACAGGTTTTGTTTCAAGGACTACAAAGTCAACAGGATAAATGAATTCTCCAACTTTGACAAGGACATCATGTATTTCCCCCTTGGGTCTAGTAACAGAGCGGTCAGCCAATTGTATGGTCATTTGGGTAGGGAGAAGTTCACCTAACCCCAATTGTTGGTACACAGAAAAAGGTAGGAGATTGATGCTGGCCCCCAAATCAAGAAGTGCCCTATTTATGGTAGTCTGTCCTATGATGCATGAAATGGTGGGGCTCCCTGGGTCTTTGTATTTTACAGGAATTGGACCAGTGAGCAACTCAGTGATGGATGATGCTAGGAAGACTTTTTTAGGGACTTGTGTTTTCCTCTTCTTGGTGCACAGTTCCTTTAAGAATTTAGCATATGATGGCACTTGTTGTATGGCATCAAGAAGAGGGACATTGATTTGGACCTTATTGAACATTTCTTTTATCTTCTCCATGTGAGCATTTGTCTTTGGATTCTTAAGCCTATTTGGAAATGGTACTCTAGGCATATAAGGTTGCTCATCTACCTTTTCTTTCCCTTTGGCTTTTGAAGTGGATGGCTCTGAACTAGAGGATGGGTTGTCAGAAGTTGGTTGCATTGGGATTTGAGGTGTTGGCTTTGGTACTGGATGAGATGGTGGACTAGAAACCTTATTGTCTATTTGTTTTCCAGATCTCAGGGTATGAATAGCATGACATTGACTGGGTCCTGAATCTTCCACTTTATGCAAAGGGAAGTGATGTTTGGGAGTTGGCAATGGCTGGCTTGGGAACATTCCATTTTGTCTCTCAGCCAATTGCTCAATTTGGACCTTAACTTTATTCAACTCCTGCTCCTGGTTCTTTGTAAAGGTTTCTAGCATTTTTTTCAACTCTGATATTTCTGAATCATTCTGGGGTGGATGTTGATAGTATGGAGACTGGAATTGTGATTGGTAGAATGGTGGGTACTGATATGGTTGTGACTGTGGTGGACTTTGAGATGGATGAACATACAGTGAATCTTGATTGAAACTGGATGGGTGAAACTGAGCATTATATGATATGGAAGTGGTGGTCTATAATGCTCAGGACCAGACTGACTCCACAAAGAATTTTGATGGTTCTGCCATCCTAAATTGTATGTGTTGGAGTATGGGGGTCTGGTAAAAGCTGCATTCAATTTCTCCTGATATGATTGGGGCTGATACAAAGGACACTCCTCAAAAACATGGCTAAGGTCATGACAGTTGGTGCAACCCGGTTGAATTACAGGCAATGGGTTGACCTGATTTACAACAGAATTTCTCCTAGACTCAAGCAGTTCTATCCTCTTCATTAATTGTGTGATCTTGGCATCTGCAGCTAGAGAGGATTCTATAGGGTGTGTACCAGTTCTGGAAGTGGTGGGAGTCGGTTTATCAGGGCATGACTCCCACTGAATGGTTTTCTCAGCTAGGGTTTCAAAGAGATCCCACCCCTGATGTTCATCTTTCTTCAAGAATTCCCCTTGGAACATGGATTCCAAGAGGGTTTTCGTTTGGTAATCTAAACCGTCATAGATAATCTGGCATAGACGCCATTTCTCTATGCCGTGATGGGGACACAGGGCTAGAAGGTCTTTGAAACGCTCAAGATACTTCCAGAAAGGTTCATTAGATTCCTGCTTGAATTGCATGATATTCTTGCGCATGAGGGCTGTTTTATGGATATGATAGAATTTCTTAAGAAAGACCTTTACAAACTCCTCTCACGAAGATATGGAACTGACGGGAAGATTGTAAAGCCATTTCTTAGCTAAATCCTTAAGTGCAAACGGTATGAACCGTACCTAACAGCATCCTCGGTCAGTTGGGAAATTCTCATCATTTGGCATACCTCTTCAAACTCGCGAATAAAGAGGTACGCGTCCTCAGACTCTAGACCATGGAATTGGGGAAGTGTATTAATGAATTGTGGTTTCAGCTCGAAGTGATTTCCATTTGGCTCGGGGAGAAGAATGCAAGATGGAAGGGAGGTGCGAATCGGATAGAATCGATCCTGAAGTGAGACGTTGTTTGCCATAATGTCAAGTGGTTGTGTAAGTGCAAGTGTAGAAAGAATTTGGATTACGGAACCACTCTATTATATACAATCACAAACAACGTGCACCGATCACACCAGCGAAAAAGAAAGGAAAAATAACAAACAATAAAAGAAAAATCAATCCAAGCTATCTAAGGATCCTGGACCTAGACGACTCCTAACAATTAGATCGTCCACAGGAGGTTTAGTGTAGACTTTGACTATAAGCGAATCAGCCAGGAAAGGGCAAGGTTGGTGGGAGGTTTTCCGTCAGAGACGTTCCTTAATTAAGTAACCAGCAACCTTCGGGCTTTCGGCCTTCAATCCCTTTCCTAGACACTGATTTTACAAAAGTCAATTTCCAACACTTTTCCCCCTTAGGATAATCTCCTAAGTGAGTCCGAGTTGTCCCTAGGGCCAACGTCTATCAAATTTTATTTACAAGCTTGGGATTGTGAGTGCGTGGAAATGATTTTTGGGCTAAGGAAAGGGTAATGAACTCCCCACCTTATCTTTTTTATCGGTTATGCCCTTAAAATTGAATTGTGCAAGTGTACAAGATAGATAACAAGGATTCACTCAAAGTATGAAAATCAAGCAAGAGATGATTCCTAGTCTACATGCAATGCAAAACGTACCTTGCCTCCAGCACTCTTCAATAGTAAAAGTAAATGAATTGAAAAGACACGTGCCTAGAAATGCAAATGTCTAAACATTTTTAACAATTTCAACCAATTTTTTACTGTTGTTTAATTAAGCAGGAGTATGGTGAAGAATACAGGAAATTATGTATAGCAGCAGATATATTTTGCAGAGAAGCAAGCCCTGCAGAAATTGGGTCAGTAGTGAGCTCAGTATTGCCGCAGATCTGCGGCAAAATTCCCGAATCTGCGGCAAAACTGAGGGATCCTGGTCTCTGCTTTTGAGAGCAGAGGCCCAGGTCCACTTATATGTATACTGCAATGAAAATTTTCCTGTTTTCTTCTCCTGTAACCTGCAACAGAGAAGAAGATTCGTTTAGTTCTTCACTTTAAAGAAAATCCGTTGCTCTCCCCGGCAACGACGCCAAAAATTTGATTGGGAAAGAGTTGTGTGGAATTTTAGCACAAATATTATGTAAAATGAGAAGGTTTAGAAACAACCTCAAGTGCTTTTGATTACTCCACAAATGTATGAAAGATGATTAATATACCCTTTCCTATCTCCGTTATAGCATGGGCTATACCGAGTCGATTCTCAGGGAGAGCTAGCGATGGAAGCGTTACGGATCGAAGTGAAGATGTAAAACGAAGATTCTTCTATGCTTAAAAGAATAAAGAATCAAATGAAAAAGAAATCAAAGAATGGATGGATATGTTCATGGTGGAAAATGTAAAAAGAAATCAAGAAGAGGTTTGCTTTGGTATTCACACTAAAAAGAAAAGAAAACTTTGAAAAGACTTTGAATAAAAGAAAACCATGACTAGCTAACCTTACTACCTTGCTAAAGACTTACTAAACTCCGTGATAGTGAATGCGTGCCTCATGTTGATTCATCGGCATAGATTTGTCTTGCGTGTTGGTCTAATTACCTTCCCACTTGAATGATGGAGCTCATTCTTGGACTTGTCTTGTAGCCTCCATAGATGTCATAGGCCTACAAGTTAGACTTTCAATAATGGAATCAAAAGAGCTACACTCAAGGGATGCAAATGAAGAACATACAACATTCAATAATGGACTTAAAGAAGTTGTACATCAAATAGCATATTGGTGATCCATCTCCATGTTCCATCAAGGCACTTGTTCAAAGACAAGGCTCTAAATGAGGCACACATGAATCATATGGAGAATTACAACAAGATACTTGCCAAGCAATGAAAGAAACCCATCGGAGAAGAGAAGATCATACACTTGCAAGATGAAATAAAGCAATCACCCATGAGTTAGTGAAGATAGCAAGGCTAGTGGTTAGCTAGTACATGGTAGAAGAATTAGCTACTACTAGCCATTATAAAAGAAAAATAAAGCATGAAGTAAAAGTGCAAGAAAGTAAAGAAAGCAAGTAAAGAAAGTAAGAAAACTAGAACCAAGCTCAAGTAGAGGAAGGAGAATGGATGAATCCTTGTTGCTTCAAGTTGTCACACCTTGATTACACAAGCTCTCTCTCTCACAATCTCTCTCTTTTACAAAGTATCTAGGGAAGAAGAAGATCATAGAGAGCTACAAAAATCCTAGAGAAAAACTAACAAAAATACAAAGCTTTACACTAATCTCTCTCTCTTCTCTGATCAATTTTTGCTCGCAGGTCCAGGTGCAGTATTTATAGGCCCTGAGAGAACTCTCTAGAAGACGAACAGGTGGCAGAAATTTGGGGCTCAGAGGCCCCAGATCTGCCGCAGATCTGCGGCCTGGATTGGGTTTCTGCGGCTCAATCTGGGCCGTTGGATCTCCGCTTTCTGTTGCGAATTTGTTAGGAGGTTGTTATCCACGTGGCCTTCTGGAATCTTCAGTTGTTACGCGGATCTCTCTGGATCTTGAATTCAAATCTTAGGCTTATCTTAATCTTGATTTTAATCCCTTTAATTATTGCTAATTAAAGTGATTAATGGGCTATCTCTCCATTAGAGTGTGAACCTGCAAATATATAGAGAAGATGAGTAAAAATCATATATTTATTTGCAATATGCATGGGGATTATGTGGTAAATATGCAACATTGTGTACCAATCACTGAGGCAGTGATTGCTACTAACGAACAGAAGCTTGCTACCTCTGAAAAGAGGCTAGCGGAGTTAGAGGCTGCCAAGGCGCAAGTTGAAGCAAACATCTTTGTTCGTTCGTCCAAGCTGGAATCCCTCCGAGTACGAGCGCAGGAGTTTTTACCTGAGGCGGATCTGCGGGCCCAAGCTCTCATGGAGGCTGAGAAGGCGCGTCAACATGAGATACATCGCCTTAGAGAGCAAATCCGTTCCTTGGCGAACCAGGACCTTTAGCCTTCTCTTCTTTTCTTTTCTTTTTTTTTTTTGTAAAAAAAGAAAAGGACACTCCATTTACCAAGAGTGTTTGTATTTATTTTTATCATTTTTTGAATAATAAAAGTCTTTAAAAGTTTTTTTTTTGGTCCACTTTCATTGCCTCGCTGCGGATGGATTCAATCCTTTAATCACAGTCTTTAATTGTGCTCTCCGGCTGACTGTGAATACTGAACTTAGGAAAACTAAGTTCTTTTGACGAAACGCAGCGTCGAAAGAGACGCGGCTCTGAGGCACGCGATTCTGACTTGCCAGTGAAGACGCGGTTCAAACAAACGCGGAGGACGCGGCTTTGAGTGTGGTTTATTGGCCGCAATCCTTAGCTCTATCCAGACGCAGAGTTCAGGATAATGAGGTCTTACGCCCCTTAACATTAACGCAGTCAGGGACGCGGCGCTGGGCCTCAGTGTAAGACCCATAATCATGGATGTAGACGCAGCTCCAAGATGCTTGTAAAGATGATGGGCTTTTTCTGCTGAAGTCATAAGCCTTAGGACGCAGCTTTATGTGCTTTCCCACTGGGGCCCCCAAAATGAGTCCCTTTGTTGAGAGACGCGGATCGACTTTGAATCATCCAAGAGACGCGAAGGATCTTCTAAGGAGGACGCCAATTTTGAGAAAAGAGGGGACGCGGGTCTTTGGACGCAGCCTTGAGCTGTCCGAGAGACGCGGAGCAACTTTGAGTCATCCAAGAGACGCGAAGGGTCTTCTAACTTGGAATGAAGGAGGACGCCACTTTTTGAATAAGAGGCGCGAGCCTCTGGACGCAGCTCTCACACCTGCGTTTTGGCATGATTTCCCAGGCGTTATAAACAGCATGTCATAAAGATTTTGTGAAATCTTTGAACGTCAAGTCTCCTTTGACGATTGGGAACCCGCATCATCCGTTGTTTCCCGAAGCGGTTTGTCCACGCGTCAGTTCTTCATTGGGCTTAGGCGTTAATGCCTTTTAATGCCAATACGGCGCTGGCGGTTGGAAACCAGCGTCTTCGACGCTTCCCGAAGCGCCGCTCCACGCGTCAGCCTCCCATTGGGCTTTGACAGTCGTGCGGTCATTAAGGCCGATGGTTCCAATTGATGAACCATTAACTACGGTTATTATGGGCTGCCTATAAATAGGACTTACCCTCTTCCCTCAGCAGTCCCGTACTTAGACTGTGTTCTTTTTGAGAGCGAGTGCTCTGAGAGATTCTGTCTTCTCCCTCCAAGGACCTTATCAGGGGTTTGCCTCCATGGACGAAGATGACCCAGAGCTTCCATGCTTCTGTTTGGTCTCTTCAGTAGATTACCACTGTCAAGTGATTTCAATGATAGGAAGCGTCTCCCTGAGTACCTTTTACGTCCGCGCTTCAATGCAGAGAGTTCAACTCTTAACAGAGGCCTCTGCGGGTATGTCATGCCCACTTACCATGACATTTTAAATCCAACCAAGTTTGAATTTTAGTATATCTCTTAGAGAGATATCATCTGGACTTTCTTGCGAAGTCGTGGTTGGTGCATTCCTCTTCTGGAATTTGCGCCATCGCCTTAAACTTTTTTGAACGCAAGTATTGAAGTCGTTGGTACCTGGCCGCGGGCTTTGCACACAGAGCTCGCGTCTTGAGGCCACTGACTTGGAAGAACTTCAATTCGGGTCGAAGGTTTCAGGCCTGAACTTTTGCAACTCCTGTTCCTCCAACAGAGAGATGGCAATTTTTTTGGCGTCTGATTCTCTGCGCGCCTTGTATCTTAGACGCGGATGTGGAATTAGGTCGCGTTTGAATTCTGTGTGTATCACCGTCTTGCTCGCGTCTGTTTCTGTTGTCGCAGGAATCTGGCCCAGCGTGCGGGTCATTCCCGCGTCTGCAGTCTTCAGCAATAACCGCGTTTGTGACTTAGTTTTCTTCTGTCGAAGTATACTAAGCTCTGAATTGTCTAATTCCCTTGTTTGCTTCTTGCAGGTAGGCTTGATCATCCTTTTTCACGCTCGCTGGGTCCTTGGGAGAATATATCGGCCACTGAATTTGTTCAATGTTCGTCTACAAGGGAAGAAGTCATAGTCCTCGTCGTCTACAAGGGAAGAAGTCATGGCCCTTGACGGGGACTTAACCCTCGTCAAGATCTCTTTGAACGTGACGCACCCGTCATGCTTGCGGGCTGGTCACGGTCACAGTGGGTATGGCGGCGGGGGTTGCAGTGGATACAGTGGTGGGTAGCATCCCCTGTGAGGTCTCAAAACCTCCTCTCTTACCCCAGAAGTGACATCGAGGAAACTCCGTGCTCATTGGATGACTTTCTGGTGGAAGAGATGTTCATCAACGAGGGATCGCATCCTGCCACTTAGGATGGTCCGGCAGGATCGGAGGATTCTACTGCCATTTTGATTTCAAGAAACACCATTGTTCTCGATCAACCAGAGACTTTTTTGATGTTTACATCATGCATCGTGGTGCAACCAGCTTCTGATCGTTGCCACAATGTCCGACCTTACTTTGGCGCCCTTCCAAACATCTTGTACTTGGAATCAAACGCAGCTTTAAGGAGTGAGTGCAACCTTCTGAGAGAGAGACTTCTTTGTACTCCTTTATCTGTAACACTCAATCTTATTGAATAAGAGAGCGTTTTGTATCACTTTCATATGTTAGATATAAATAAAAGTGACACTTTTCTTTTTGCCTCGTCTATTGTCTTGAACTCTCTTTTTTTTTAGTCAGACGCATAGAAGCAAAGGGCTTTGACTTGTCAAAACTATGATGATAATTTCAAACAGTCAAACTTTTTAGAGAGAAATCCTATTTTTTGAATTCCCCAATGCTGTCAGAGGTGTAATATTAACTTGACAAGAGATAGGTTAACTTTGTGGACCTGTCAATCTATAAAGGAGAATGACAAGTGAAACTCATACCCCCAGGGAAAATGGGCCTTTATCAAGGTTAGGATTCACTTGATTAAGCTCAGCTGGGGATTTGAAGGAAAACACTGTTAATGGTGTAGTATTAACCTAACAATGTGTTTAGGTAGACTTGTTATTCTGTTGAAGAGAATAGCAAGTGAATCTAGATTTGCGGGGAATCTAAGAAGTTTTTTTTTTACCGTTAGAGGTGTGATATTAACTTAACGGGTTGAATGTAGTCTTGTCAGAAATATGATGTTAACCTGACAAGGATGTGAGTCAGAGGTGTGATATTAACCTGACTCAGAAATACTTCAGTTTCATTTGGGAAACAGAAGTGTCACTGACATAGGTGTGATGTTTAACTTGACAGTGAGGGTAATGCTAGAGGTGTAATGTTGAACTTGGCATTGGTCATCTCGACTCTGATATGGAAGTTCAAGGGAAATTCATTATCATAAGTGTATTATTGAACTTAACAATGAATTGGATGCTAGAGGTGTGATGTTGAACTTAGCATCATCCATTTCGGCTTCGACATGGAAGTCTGGAGGAAAGTGACTGTCAGAGGTGTGGTATTAAACTTGGCAGAAACTTAATGTATTGTTTAGAAGTGTAATGTTAACTTAACAGTAACTTGTCAGAGGTGTGATATTAACTTGACAGAAATTAATTTGCGATATGAGCAATTTGAGGACTTGTCATCCTATTGATGAGAATGGACAAGTGGAGTTTAAAGTGCCAGAGGTATAGTGTTAACTTGGCAACGACTGTATTTTGTAGACCTACCATTCTGTGGATGAGAATTGGTAAGGGATTTTGGAGGGGAGAGTGGAGTTGAGTCCACTTAGGATTTTTAGCAAACCCTCAGCTATCAACGGATTTGAGGTGCCTTTACCAACTACCGTTTGAGTTGGGCTAGCCATGCTATTCCCCTCAGCATGATGAGTTGTCGAAGACTTATGTTGGGCTTAAAAGCCAACGTTTTCCTCTACCCTTAGCCGTCGGAGGCGTCGGATCAAAGGGGAACGTGTCCCTTAGGATTTTTAGCAAATCCTCAGCTGTCAACGGGTTTGACGTGCCTTTACCAACTACCGTTTGAGTTGGGCTAGCCATGCTATTCCCCGCAGCATGATGAGTTGTCGAAGACTTATGTTGGGCTTAGAAGCCAACATTTTCCTCTATCCTTAGCCGTCGGAGGCGTTGGATATTAATGAAGAAACTCTTCTTGTTTTGATCAGAGGTGTAATTTTGAACGTGATCGGAGGAGGAGTACTATTAAGGATAGTACTTCTTCAAGAATCTGCCATTGATCGGCATCATGAGTGTATCACCATTTGAAGTTATGAGGCGATACGATCCATTTGAGTAGACTGACTCTACTACGAATGGTCCTTCCCATTTGGGTTGGAATTTTCCTTTTGTCTTGTGCGTCATCACCATGGGTCTTCTGATGGCTAAGACTAGGTCGCCTTTCTTGAAAGTTCGCATTTTAACTTTCTTGTTGAAGGCTCTGGTAATTCGAGCCTGGTAAAGCTCGATTTGTTGCTGGGCCTGCAGACGCTTATCGTCTAAGGCTTCCAATTCTTGGAGTCGCTGTCGATGCTTCTCCTCTGTTGTCATCTCTGCTGTCAAGGCGACGCGTAGAGATGGAATTTGGATTTCTAGTGGAAGCACAGCTTCACACCCATAGACCAAAGAAAATGGCGTAGCTTTTGTTGGGTTAGCACAGTTGTGCGGTAGGCCCATAAGCATTCACCCAGCTTGTCGTCCCAATCACGTTGACTTTTCGAGACGAATTTCTTGAGAAGCTTGCCAATGGTCTTGTTGAAAGCTTCTGCTAGGCCATTAGCAGCAGGATAGTATGCCGTTGAGGACACACTCTGGATTCTGAACTTAACGCAGAATCTCTAGAAAGCCTGGCTGATGAACTGGGGTCCATTGTCATGGACAATTCGCCGAGGTACACCAAAACGGTAAATAACGTGATGCTTCACAAACTTGATCACGTTAGCCGATTTTACTTCCTTCAAAGGAATGGCCTCGGCCCATTTGGAGAAGTAATCGGTTATTGCCAAAATAAACCGATGTCCTTTCGATGACGGCGGGCTGATAGGGCCAACTACGTCCATCCCCCACATTTCAAATGGCCAGGTAGAGGTCGTAGAGTGAAGGTACCCTGGTGCTTGATGGATGAAATCGCCATGCACTTGGCAGGCGTGACATCTTTTAGCATAAGTGACGGCGTCAGCAATCATCTTGGGCCAATAATAACCCAACCTTTGGAGTCGATGTGCCAATTTTGGGCCGGGTTGGTGGGCTCCACACATGCCGTCGTGGGCTTCTTTCAATACCTCTTGAGCCTCCTTTGGTGAGAGGCACCGGAGCAAGATCCCATCATGCGATCGACGATACAATGTTCGTGTAATCGCATTGTAGTAAAATTTAGGAGCTTTCCTTCGAATGGCAGCCGCTTCCTTGGTGTCCTCAGGCAGGATGCGTACAAGACATAGTCGATATAGGGGAATCGCCAGTCTTTAAGCTCTGGCCGGTTGACAATTCCAGTGCTTCTTTGACTTGACACTCTCCCTTTGACTCCTGATAGTCTTCGAGGGCAGTTCTCGGGCAATACAGGTCGTGGCTGTAGACGAATACTTTCTCCATTGCTCCAGCTGGAAGAGCTAAGGAGGCCGCGAGGGATGCGAGTGCATCTGCGTGCGCATTTTGCCTGCGCGGCACATGGTCAATGTAGAAGTTTGTGAACCTTTCGGCCATGCGGATAGTTGCGTTGTAGTAGGGTACTAGGTCCTCATGCCTGACCTCGTACTCCCCGCGAACTTGGCTGACGATGAGTTTAGAGTCGCCATATGCCTCGAGATTTTTAACGCCAATCTCATCGGCGAGTTGCATCCCAATCAAAAGAGCATTGTACTCCGCCACATTGTTGGAACAAGGTTCGGTTAATGAGACAACTCGAGGAATCACATAGTTCTGCGGGGAGACGAGTACTACTCCTACTCCTGGACTATGTGTCCTTTTGGGCTTGTTCTCGATGCACCGTCAAAGAAAAGTTGCCATACTTGTCCTTCGAAGGATGTCTGAGTTTGGCAGGCTTCAGCAACTTCATCTGGGAGATCCTCGTAGACTTTGGCTGCCCTCGGATCTGGGTGCTCAGCTAGGAAATCCGCCACCGCTTGACCCTTAATAGCCTTTTGTGGTAAAAAGTGCATCTCATATTGGGATAGCAATATGGCCCATTTTGCCAGCCAGCCGTTCAATGATGAAGGCTTAGTCATAAGTAACCTCAGGGGGTTAACTTTTGATATGACATTTATAGTTTGGCCTACCAGATAGTGTCGCATTTTCTGAATGGCGAACACTAGTGCCAAACATTCCTTCTCGATCGGGTTGTATCGATGTTCGGCTCCGATCATTGTTCTACTCAGATAGTAGATCGCTTGCTCACGTCCTTGATCATCATGCTGAGCTAGTAGAGCTCCCAAAGAATGATCCATTGCCCGGACATATACCAAGAAAGGTTTCCCGAATATCGGAGCTGCAAGGACTGGTGGTTGGCTGAGGTATTGCTTGATTTCCTCGAACGCTTGTTGGCAAGCGTTGTCCCAAACGAACGAGACACCCTTCTTCATTAACTTAGCGAAGGGTTGGCATCTTCCAGAGAGGTTTGAGATGAACCTGCGGATGTACGCCAATCGTCCTTGTAATCCCTGAGTTCCTTGAGATTTCTTGGGGGCTGCATCTCCTGGATAGCTTGGACCTTTTCCGGGTCTAAATGGATCCCGGTGGAGGTTACAATGAATCCTAAGAATTTACCACTGGCCACCCCCGGAAGGACTTGGTGGGATTCATCTTCAATCGATGAGCCCGCATGATGTTGAAGACCACCTTCAGGTCAGCTATGTGATCACCCTTAGTGCGACTTTTTACCGCAATATCAACAACATAGCATTCCACCGTTTTGCACATGTGTTGATGGAAAATGGCATTCATGGCCCTCTGATAGGTTGCCCCGCATTCTTCAGTCCGAAGGGCATGACGGTATAGCAATAAACCCCCAATAGTGTCCTGAAGGAGGTGTGCTTTTCGTCGTCAGGATACATTTTGATTTGATTGTATCCTGAGAATCCGTCCATGAAGGACATTCGTTCGAATCCGCAGGTATTGTCAATCATGACGTCTGTGATTGGCAATGGGAATTCGTCTTTGGGACAAGCCTCGTTTAGATCACGGAAGTCGATGCAGATCCGGGTCTTTCCATTTTTCTTAGCAACGGGGACGATGTTGGCTACCCAATCGAGATGTTGCTCTCTCCCTGATTAAGCCAGAGTCTATGAGCTTTCTGACCTCCGATTGAATCGCCTCCATTATTTCTGGACGGAACCGTCGCTGTTGTTGTTTAACAGGCTTTACGTCCGGATTGATGTTGAGGCGGTGCATAGCCACCTGAGGATCAAGTCCAGGCATGTCTTCGTAATTCCAAGCGAAGACATCTCTGTACTCTTGAACAAGAGATATTAGATCCTTTTTCTCCGATGGTGACAGGCCATCGCTTATGAAGATGGGCTTAGGATTAGCTTCATCCCCCAGATTGATCTGAACAATCTTGTCTTCTGTGGGTGGTTCGCGCTGTTCAAAGCGGGTGTCCCAAAGAGTGTTTAAATGTCTGATCCAAGGATCTGCATCGGATCGGATCATTTCTTCATCTTCATCTTCCAGATGGCTTGTTGAAACCATGTTCACCGAAAGTTCTTTGAAGATGTTGCCGACACTAGCATCTGACTCCCATGATGATGTGCCTGAAGAGTATTTATGGCCAAATGAGCCCCCAGAATCAGAGGCTGATGGAGTCGGAGTTGATACATAGCCCAACCCCCTGCGCGTCCGATGATAATAATCGGGGGTTTTTCTTTCGGCACAAAGGATCGAAGTAGTGTTCTCCTTCCTCTGCCGAAGTTTAACCCGAGTCTGCTGGTTAGGTCATACCCCATGTTTTTCATCATTCTGAGTGCCTTTGGCTCATAATGACCGAACTGAGGGGATTCCTGCTCGCTTTCTGATTCTTCATGATTCATTGGTTCGGATTCATTTCGTCCGAAAAGAATTAGTCTTTGGCCCTTCCTTCTCACTGGAACCATGAATATTGATTGTTGTGCATCGCCGACATTTCGATATGTTTTAAAGGATGATTTCACTGGTACATGCAATGATGTCAAAGCATCCATTGCCGACCAGAGATCGTCATCCACGTCGGTACTAGTGTCTGACGGCACTGAATCAGAAGCAAACACAGAAAAATACGATAAATCTAATTCTTCATTAATGTACCAACCGCCTACATCATCGGTAGAGGTGTTATCAACATCGGGCTTATTAATACCCGTTACAGGTGGATCTAGCTCCCACACACACTCATCTTCTTCCAGCTCGGTGTCGGCTTCATTGCCAGAGTCTGGTTCCTCTGATTGCGGGACTTCATCTATTTTCACAGATTCCTGATACAGTAAGGAGTCTGTGAAATAATTCTCGACCCCTTTGAACGGATGCCTTTCGGCAATCAACGTCTGCACCTTTCCACCCTCGTCAATGTATTTCATGACTTGATGGAGAGTGGAGGGAACGATGGAGTTGCGGTGAATCCACGGTCGTCCCAGCAATAGGTTGTAGGAAGTGTCGGCATCGATGACGTAGCATGTCACTTCCGACCTCAGATCTCCGATCTGGCATTTGAGCTTGACCTTCCCCATCGGACGGGTACTATTGGCATTGAACCCATAAATGGTCGTCTGGGTAGGGCTCAAACGGTGAGTAGGAATCCCGAGATGTTGCATGACCCTTCGAGGCATGATGCTCAATGCAGACCCGGGATCTACCTGGATGCGGTTCACCCCAGATGATCCAATATACCCTGCGAAGTAAAGGGGTCGATCATGTTTCCCCTTGACTTACATATCATCTGCCATGAAAGTGATGCAGGGGATATTTTGGGAGGCGTGGAGGCAATCCTCTACATCTTCCTCCTTTGGTAGCTGGGTCATGAAGACTTCAGCATTAGCCAGAGCTTCTTGTAGAGCTTCTCTGGTCGACCTTGATAGTCTAAGAAGCTCATAAAGCGTAATCCGCACCGGGATGTTGGCTAACTGAGCCAGGACATTAAAGCGGTAAGGTGCTGTGGATCCTTCCGCCGCGTCCTTCGAAAGAACTTGAGAAAACCAAAGTTCTTTCTGTTTCTCCCTGGGTTGCTTCGCGGAGGGCTTGGCTGGCTCTGCAGCGATTCCTGGAGGAGTTACCGCCAATTCGCCATACTGCTTCAAGTAGGGCTGTCCTGAGCGGGTTTCCGCCACCAGCCGACCGGGTTCTGCGGCCAGAACTATTGTCTCCTCTTCCGAGTCGGTTAGCGAAGGAATATCGGTATCCGCTTCTCGAGAAGAGGCACACACCACATTGCAGGATGACGCCCTTGCCTTGCCCTTGGACTTCTTATTAGTTACAGTAGTCCATTGCTGGCCATCCATAAGGTCGGGGTGAACCCACATGACTTCTCCCTGAGGGGTGGGAACAGGTACCAGGACTTTCTCTTGCTGCTGGTGAGGGTCTGTGTTGACCATTCTCAGCTCTCCCCTTGGGATAGGGACTACTCCCGAGGGTGTTGGGGGTTGTCTCCCAAACTGGAGAACTGACGTCACATTAGCCGTCACCTTCTTCTGCTCTGGTCGGAGTTTCAATACCTCCGCGTCAATCAGGGCCTGAAGGATGTCTTTGAAGACATAACAGCTCTTGGTTGGGTGTCCCAACATCCTGTGGTACATGCAGTAGGTGGGATTGTCAGTTTTACCGACTTCCTCAGGGCGCCTAGCTTCAGGAAGCTTCAGTCGATTGCTCTTGTTGAGTAATTTGAAGAGCGAGTCGACATGTTCATCCCTGAAGGAATACTGTTTGTTGGCCCGTGGTTGGCTTGAAGAGCCACCTCCCTTGACCAGTTGAGGTTTAGCAGGAGATTTGGTTTCTGCTGCCAAGTTATCCTTCCTTTTGGCTTGGAGGGATGTGTCTGGCGCACGCCTTGTTGACCTCTTGGGCCTGGGCTTACCTTCTTCCGCTCTGACGCGGGCGACAATCTCCTCAGCCTGTTCACCTTGTTGGACCAACTGCTTCCAGGTGCGGCTTTCAGCAACTCCTATTTGAGCAAGGAGTGAGGTTTGGAGATTGTGGCGGCATGTTTCCACCAGGGTGACCTGGGTCATGCCGCTTGGACATCGGAGTGCCACATTCTGAAATCTTTCCACGAAAGATTTAACGGACTCTCCCTTTCGCTGCTCGGTGGCTAAAAGGGTAGGCATGTTGACCTCCGAGTCATCTTCAAAGAAGCGTGTTAAGAAAAGCTTCTCCAAATCACCCCAGTTCTTGATGGAACCTTCTGGGAGCTTCATGAACCATTCAAAGGCCAGCCCCTTTAGGGTGCCGATGAATAGACGCGCCAGGATGGCGTCGTTATCTACCACATTCCCAGTTTGGGACTTGAAGTAGTAGATGTGTTGGTTTGGAGAACCTTTCCATCAAATGCTTGGAGGGTTGGAGCCTTAAACTTGGGCGGGTATGGAACCAAGTCCCACTCGGCCGGATAAGGCCGGACCACTCCCGCTTCCTGGAGGCCTTTACGGTTGGTGAGGCCTCAAGACGTTGCTCTAACTGATTCATTCTTTTAGAATGAACCTTTCCCCGGTCTTGGTCGTCCTTTTCCTGTGATGAGGATTTAGACGCACCAGAAGTAGACTCGCGTTCTTCTCGGAGTGCTTGGAAGACGAGCTTTCTCCCTCTTTTCGTTTGCCCTTAGACTTTCTAGGGGGAGATTTCCTCCTGTCTTCGAGCAATTGTGCGAGCATCTGTTTGAGAGAGTCGATAGATTCCCGCTGAGCAAGAATCATATCGAGTTGTTCCCTCTGGACCTGGGCTTGCTGATCCAGGCGCCGGGCTGTCTCCTCAAAAGTGCCCGTCATGTAGGTGAAAGCCTCTTTCTCCGTAGAAGAGTTTGAGGCCTGCGATTCTGCTACAGCAGAATGAGAGTCATTCATTTTAACGCCCTGAGCTAGGGCATTATAATCAATCGGGAGAATGGCCCCGGTCTGAGTGCGAGTGTGTCAATACACTCCCTCCGGTTCAGAGTCAGACTCGTCAGAGCTGACTGCAGGCTGTTTTCCTCTGCTCCTGCTTGTCATATTCGCAGTGAGCTCTGGGTATTCAGCATCAGAGAACATCCTCCGCCTATGAGAGCGTCTTCTTTTGGCTGACGGGGGTATCAGGGTCAGCTGTCTAACTAAAAACTGCTGGTGCACACCTGAACCACAACGGCACTCGGAGAGCATAGAGATGAGCCGTTGGCAGCAACATGATGAAGTGACCTGATTGGTACTTCTTTTCTTCGTCAAGTAATCCCTCAGATCCACGGGAGGGGGATCGAAGAGATTAACCTCGCAACGTCGAAGACGGGAGGCATCCATATGCTGTACAGCCTGGACGCGGTTTCAGGGATGCGACTTTCGCGCCGCGGCTGTAAGACGCGCGTCTGGCGTCTCAGTTGAGACGGGACGCGATTGTTGCGTTGCCGCTTAGTGCGTCGTGGCAGAAGAGTTTGAGAGAGAGTGGGTTGCTGGGCCCCACGCCTATGGGGGCGTGCCTCTTGCGCTTGACGAGGCGCAGAGGTTTCACCTTGGCGTTTGATAAGTTGGTCTTCAGAGGACCTAACTTGGGGAGTCTCGCGTTTGGGCCGCCAAATGCGGATTTCGCGCGCTGGATACAGCGCAGCTAAGACGCCAGTTTGTGCGTTGCGTGCAGCCTCAGTTGGACAATCAGAAGTTCCAACTTGAAGCTGACGCGCACGCCTCCTCTGACGACGCTCAGCATTTCGGTTGCGTCGTGGAGGTGGAGAGAGACCAACGACGACCTGATGCTGGACACCAGAGATTTTGATCACGCGGGTCTCCTGAGAGACGCTAACGCGTGTGTTCCGCGCGGCGCGGTTGGTCGCAACGGCAGTTGTGCGTGAGACCACGCGGGCCTCCTGAGAGGCGTTGGCGCGTGTATCCTGCTTGGCACAGTTGGCAGCAGCGGCGCCCGAGAGAGCCTCAGATCGGGCTTCGGGGCCATCCCCGTCGAGACCCTGCGGCAGACGCGGGTTCTTGGGCTCTTGGAGCCAGAAGAGAGAAACTCTTCGTACTTTGCCTGGTCGAACTCGACAACTAGCGTTTCGACCATCTTCCCCTTACGGAGGACGTCACCTTGCGCCACGATTTGCTCGTCGGTAACAAATGAATTCCCCAGCGGAGTCGCCATCTCTTGTACGCACACGGAGGGGGTACGGGGTCGAAGTAAGTTTTTCCTTGAATCAAATTGAAAAATTACAACGGACTCGTATTCCGGTTACAAGGGAGGGAGGATGTTGAGTCTTGAATCCTCCCTTTGTTTAAGGCTGGTTCTTCAAGTGGCGATGGAGAGTGAATCTTGTTCTCCGTTGATCGGGTGACCGTCTAGACCTTCGGGGATCTTCTCTTCGGCTGGTAGAAGGAGTAGCATAGCTCCGTCTACCAAAACTCTCAAAGAGAAGGTAGGCAAAGAGCAACTTGTACGCCGCAAGATTGCTGAAGAGTTGAGCTCTCCCTTGCTTCTCTCTCTCTGTCTGCCTGTATGTAGTCTGTTGTCTCTCTCTTCTTTCTTGTCTCCTTTCCCTCTCATAGCGGCGGGGCTATTTATAGAGGTTTCAAGGGTGAACGTGCCCCCTAAAAATGCTCCACAATGAGGGTTAACTTCCCCGCTATGTGGGCAATGACTGGCCCCATAACCAGGGCGGTTATAACCGAGACGTGGGCCTTGGACCCGCGCGCCCTGAGGTTGAGACGCGGGTGTCGAGCCCACGCGCCTTCCTGTTGAGACGCGGGTGTCGAGCCCACGCGCCCTGATGTTGAGACGCGGGTGTCGAGCCCACGCGCCTTGCTGTTGAGACGCGGGTGTCGAGCCCACGCGCCTTGATGTTGAGACGCGGATGACCATCATTAGTCCTGCGTCTGGAACCTGAAACTCTGCCTTTTTTAATGGCTTGTCTTTTAATGATTTTTAGACAGCATACACCAACCTTTACCACTTTTTGTGAAGAACATGGAATTAAGCATGAACTATCTTGTCCTAAAACTCCACAACAAAATGGAGTCGTTGAGAGGAAAAAACGTACATTACAAGAGATGGCTAGGACAATGATAAATGAATATGGTCTCCCTCATTATCTATGGGCCGAGGCCGTTAACACATCTTGCTACATATCAAATAGAGTTTTCTTATGCAAAAACACTTCAAAAACATCTTTTAAGATCTATTTTTCTAGAAAGCTAAATGTTTCATACTTTAAAGTTTTTAGTTGTAAATGTTTTGTTTTGAATACTAAAGATAATTTAGGTAAATTTGATGTAAAGTCTTATGAAGCAATTTTTGTTGGTTACTCTAATATTAGTAAAGCTTATAGTGTTTTCAATAAGTCATCCTTGACTATTGAAGAATCTATACATGTAAAGTTTGAGGAATCTAATGTGTTTGTTAAGAATGTTGTAGAAATAGATTCCCTAAATGAAGACATGGAGAGAACTACTTTGAAGGACTCACCTACTCTTGAAGACATGCCAAAGGATGATGAAGGAAATGAAGTTCAAGAAAATGAGGTTCAAGGAAATGAAATTCAAGAAGTTGAAGTGGAGACTACTCAACCACTTCCAAAGATTGGAGATACAATCCACATCATCCCAAGGATCTTATTATAGGGAAGTATCAAAAGGGGTAACTACTCGTTCTAAACTTCATGATCTTTGTGGGCACTATGCATTTATTCTCACCTTGAACCAAAGAACATCCTCGAAGCCGAGGGCGACTCATATTGGTTGCTAGCCATGCAAGAGGAGCTCAATCAATTCGAGCACAACCAAGTTTGGCATCTTGTTCCTAGGCCCCACGATAGACTAACAATTGGTATTAAGTGGATCTTTAAGAACAAGTTGGATGAGTCGGGAAATGTTGTTAGGAATAAAGCTAGGTTAGTGGCCCAAGGTTACACTCAAGTCGAAGGTATCGATTTTGAGGAAACTTTTGCACCCGTAGCACGGCTTGAAGCCATACGGATGACACTTGCATTTGCTTCTTATAAAGATTTTAAACTTTTTCAAATGGATGTAAAAGTGTTTTCTTAAATGGATTTATTGAAGAGGAGGTGTATGTTGAACAACCCCTGGGTTTGTTGATCCTACACATCCGGATTTTGTTTTCAAACATAACAAAGCTTTTTATGGTTTAAAACAAGACCCTACGGCTTGGTATGAGAGACTTTCCTCATTTCTAATTTCTAATGGTTTTAATAAAGGAAAAATAGATACTACTTTGTTTACAAAACATGTTGAAAATGATATACTTATAGTTCAAATATAAGTTGATGATATCATATTTGGTTCTACTAATGAAAATCTTTGCAAAGTTTTTGAATCATGCATGAAGGAGAAATTTGAGATGTCTATGATGGGCGAGCTTAACTATTTCCTTGGTCTCCAAATCAAGCAAAGTAAGGATGGGATCTTCATCAATCAAGTCAAGTATACGAAGTAACTTAACAAGAGATTTGGGCTTGAAGGGGCTAAGACAAGAAAAACTCCCATGGCTACCACCACAAAGCTTGACAAGGATGAACAAGGTACAAGTGTAGACATTAAGCTTTATCGTAGCATGATTGGTAGCTTGTTGTATTTAACGGCTAGTAGGCCGGACATTATGTTTTGTGTATGTCTTTGTGCTCGATTTCAATCGTGTCCTAAAGAGTCCCATTTGATTGTGGTAAAACGCATTATTAGATACCTTAAGGGCACAATTGAAATGGGTTTGTGGTATTCGAAGACCGGACACTTTTCCATGACGAGTTTTTCGGATGCCAACTATGCGGGTTGTAGAGTAGATAGGAATGTTGGCCCATAGGCCTTCCACCCTAGTTTTGATGATGATTAACTCATGTAGTTATGTTTACTAATAATCTTGTGTTGTTTAAGTTTCAGATAATTAACCAAGATATTAGTTGGTGATTAGCTTCAACAAGGTGTTTGGAAGCTTTTACAAGTGATTCCAGGGCCAAAGCTTCAAGATCACACATTGCCTAGCCCATGGATGGAGTTTTGGAGCAAGTCTTCTTGATGACACGAAGACTTAGGTATCCTAGTTTAGTTTAGTGTGTTTTAGATCCAATTGTAAAGCTTAGTATAGTTGATATGCTCAAGTGCACATACACACACACGTTTCATGATTTGGATTTTGATTTTCATGGATAGTAGATCAAAACAAGTTTACTTTATTCCTATGTATATTAGATATGTTCTAGATATACATTCATGCTTTAAACTTGCTAGACAAACTTATTTTGATATTGCTATTCATGTGTTGAAAAAATCAAGTTTTGGAAAAATACAAGTTTTGGTTTTTGATAAAATTTGCAAGACTCAAAAATGAATTGAATATGTTGATATATGTCTTGAAATTTTTATCACTTGTTTGAGTTTCAATATAAAATGATAAAACAATTTTTATGGTATTTTTAAAAGAGATAAAAGATTTTTAGAAAATATTTTTCCCAAAATTTTCTGACTTTTTTTTGTGCTGACAGGCTGGTCGGTCGACCCGGACGGTCGACCGCACCAAGAGTCGGTCGACCCGTCGGGTCGATCGACGTGCACAGATGTGCACGTCTGGGCAGACACAAAAACGGTCGACCGGGACGGTCGACCGGATCGAGAGCTCTGCTCTCTGTTTTTCTGGGTCGACCGGACCGGTCGACCGCAGTTGCCCAACGGTCATATTTCTGACCGTTGGCGGTCGACCAGGCCGGTCGACGCGCTGCCTGTCAGAGCTGCCAGCTCAGCTCTAACGACTAGTTTTCTGTTGGGGCTATAAAAACCCCATCTCTTTGGGGATTTTGGCCAAGTTTTTGAAGAGAAAA
Organism: Agave tequilana; assembly: GCA_038442645.1. Taxonomy (NCBI): domain Eukaryota; kingdom Viridiplantae; phylum Streptophyta; class Magnoliopsida; order Asparagales; family Asparagaceae; genus Agave; species Agave tequilana. The sequence continues at coordinate 81,711 of JAVJIF010003938.1, read as the reverse complement.
AATCTGATTTTCTGAAGTGTTTAAAAGAGTTTTAAAAAGAGTTTTTGGGCTTTAAAACTTCCAATCTTTATTGTTTTAGGGTTTTGAAAAAATCAAAGAAAAGAATATTTTGGGAGATTTGTCTTGGTTTTCATTCTATATCTTTTGCAAGGATTTTCCCAAGTGTTTTTCTTTGTTGCTTGTTTTCCAAAAACACCTAGTTTCCACACTTGAGCTATCATACTATCCTAATCTATTAGGATCTTCTTTTTGTGGAAAAAGAAAAAGGAAAGAGGTTTGTGGTTGAAAGAGACCACTTATTGTAACCCTTGATTTCTTGGTTGCTCCCTCTTTGGTAGAGGTTGAGGTTGTGTAATTGGGTTGATTGGTTTGCTCCCTCTAGTGAGAGGTGGAGATTTGGTTGTAAACCTCTTCGGTAGAGGTGTTGGTTGTTGGTTGTTGTATTTGGCTACGGGCCTACCCCTCGGTTGTGAGGTGGTTGTTTATGAGAGGATTTTGGTACTCCTAGTGTTGTAACAAATCCTCTTCGGTAGAGGTTCCCTCAGTGGGAGATAGTGGATTGGAAATCCTACACGGTGGTGTAGGCGGGGATGTAGAGCAAGGTGCTCGAACCTCGAAACATATCTTGGTCTTTGCGATTGATCCATTGTCTCTCTAACTCTCTCTCATTTATATTGTGCAAAGCATCATACTTCATATCATATCATATTTGCTTGTGTTGAGCATAATTCATATTGCCATATCATATCTATTTGCTTGTATTGCCTTGCATATTTCATATTGCTATATCTTGTATTTGCTTGGCTTGCTTGTGTGTGTGCCTAACTTATACTTAACCTACAAGAGCTTCACATAGCACCTCAACCCATTCAAGGAGAATCAAGAGGAGTTAGTCCAGAGCCCTTCACGGGGAATTCGGCTACACTTGTTGTGTTGTATTAAGTTTGTGCAAGATTTGCATTAGCTTCCGCATTAGCGCACTTAGTACTTGCATTTAGTTCTAGATTAGCACTTACACCTATTCACCCCCCCTCTAGGTGTTTTTCAATTGGTATCAGAGCTAGTGCTCCTGATATTAGGCTTAACATCCTAGGAGTGAGATCCATTTGCTTGCTAATCTATTGTTTGCATTTGCGTGTTTGCACACTCATATAGTTTGCCATGGACTTCATGACCCCACCTAGCTTTGATCCTTCCAACATTGTTGTTTGGAAGTATAGGATGTCCATGTACCTAAAGACCCTAGGTTTGCATGTCTTTCTTGCGGCCACCAAGAAATGCTATCTTGGAGATCGCAATCATATAGGGGTCAATGCACAAGCCCTTGAGGCCATTAGAAGCACTTTATCTAAAGATTATCTTATGTGTGTTTCTAACTTTGATTCCGCCTTTGCAGTGTGGAACAAATTGACAACAACCACCACCTCCGAGCTTCAAGTACAAATCCAAGAAGAGGAGTCTAGTGGAGAATCCGACTCACATTGCTTGATGGTCCAAGGGAATGACTCCCTTAAGGTACACTCGGAAACTCCATTAGATAGTGATGATGATGCTAGTTCTTCAAATGATCATATTGATGCCCATGCCTTGAATGAAGAACTTTCTATTGTGTGTGAAAAATTAATAGAAAAATATAATTTGTTGAAAAAGAAAAGTCTAGGCATTAATAATGAAAATAAAAATTTGATTGCTAGACTTGATGTTGTTTTGCAAGAGAAAGAGGAGATTGCTAATGAGAGGGATTCATTAAAATCTCAACTTGATCTTGCACTTAAAGAAAATGATTTTTTAAAATCTAAAAATGATTGCCATGTTCTTTTGAAGAAAAATGAAAATTTGTCTTCAAAAGTTCATTTTGTTTTAAAGGAGAATGTCACTTTGAAAAATAAAATTATTTCTATTTCAAATGATTTAGATGTATGTTTAAAGAAAAATGATGTTTTGAGAAATAAGATTGATGCACATGTTTGCCATGCTAGTGTAGCTTCTTCATATAGTCTACCTAATGCATGTAGCTCTTCTTCTATTAACAATGATATATCCATGCTTAAGAAGAAGGTAGATTGTTTGGGCTCCACTATGAGCCAATGTGCCATGAACCACTCACGGTTGGAATCCTTGGTTCGAAAGAAACAAGTTCCATCTTTTATGCATGCACACCCTCCACGACATACACATGCTCCTCACGGACACACCCATCACCATATGTATGCTTATGTGTACACTTGTACACATTGTGGACGTAAGGGCCACCTTGCTAAATTTTGCTATGATAGATTACATACTCCAAATTTAGCAAAGAATTTTGTTTGGGTTAGAGAAGGGACTAACCCCCATGGACCCAAAAGAGTATGGGTACCAAAGACCACCCCTCCTTTGTTTAATGTAGGTGTGGGCTCTCACATGACGTGAGAGTGATGACACCTTGGAGTGGATGCGTTCCGGACTTAAAGAAAATCAATTGGATGCATCACTTTCAAGGGAAGGTTTGGTGGAGATGACCACCATGTTTTGGAGACAAGGAAAGTTGCTTCTTCGTTTGGTAACAGTCCTTTACTCCCATTTATTGTTTACATGCTTTTCATGATTAAAATTTATAGCATGTTTTGATGTTTTATAGCATGTTTCATTGTCTATGGACTAGTATGTAAATGCCATGTTTATTAGATCCTTGACATACATGTATAGTATTTGAGACACACATGCTTATTTGAATCATACTTAGTGTTCTCACTTTTGTTTAAGCTATAATGTACATCATGAATCTAATACATGAGAATTTACATAGTAATCATGTTTTTAGTTTTATCATGATGGTTTTTATATTTGTTTTTGATGCTTCATGTCTTGAGTATATGTTTGAATGTTAGTTTTCATTAAGATTAGGTATATACTTGTACATATAGTGGGCCACAAATAAATCAATATATGTATGAGCTTGAACACTTATTTGAACCCATTAGATGTGCTAGTATAGTCTAGTTTTGATGATTCATACATTTCAAACTTGTATTCCATTTGGATTTGTTTTATGATTGTGTGTTTCACTTCATGTATATGTTTGTATTGCCAAACTTTAAGATATACATGTATACCCCTTGAGTCATTTGCCTTTCATGCAAATCTATATATAGACTCAATTGTGTTTAGGGATATGTATGTATACTTATTGTGTTGACAATTCATACATATACCTTGAAATGAAATTGTTTTGGTGAAGATTTAGTTTCTCTTGATTTTGTGTTTAATTGTTTAACTTCATGTATATGTCTATCTTATCCAAACTATTAGATATACATGATTATCCTTTTGAGCCACGTACCTTAATGCATATATTTGTGGACTCGTTGTGTTTTGGATATGTATGTATATTTTAATTTGTACTTGACATACATATGCCATGAAGATTAAATAAGTTTTGATGATTTTCGTGTTTTCAATGTTTAAGGAATAATTGAGCTTAATTGAATATTTTCATAATTATGATATTCACACTTTATTTGTACACTCACATTTATTGCTTGCTCATGTTTTGTTTTCATGAGTCATATTTGTGCCTAATTGAATTAGAGTGTTGATTATCATGTGGATTTCATGTTTTATGAAAATTATTTTTGTTTTATTCCTTGCTTGAAGGATTTCGTACTAGTTATCAAGTTTTCCATTTAACTAGTTCGTATTCTTCATTTTGGTAGAGTTTTTCAAACGTACTCTATTTTCAAATCTATTTTTGAAAACCCCTACCCTTTACGGGAGGTTGGATGGGAGTCCATGCCTTGTATTGTTTATGTTGAAAATCCTTTTAAACTTGTGCATGAGATGGGTGGATTGGTAATATGATGTATACACTTAAACTTATTGTTATGTCAATTGGTATCATTGAACTCTTTCAATTGGTATCATTTTGATCTTCCTGTATACTCATATATGTTTTGTATGTATGTATGCTTTCAATTCTAAGAATATCAATTTCTATTGGTATCTATTTTTCATACATATATATGTTTGTGTTTATGCTAGTGCTTGAGTTTCAATTTTGTTTTAATTGATTACTTTTAAATTGGTATCAAGACTATGAATTATTTTAGTTTGTATTTCATAAAGGGGGAGAAAATTTGATTTTGTCTTTCAATTGGTATTTGTACTCCCATACTTTATGATTGAAAATTCGAATTTGGTATCATATGTTTAAAATGAAAAATTCTTACAATTGGTATCATATGTAAAATCTTTTCTATTGGTAAAACATTTATAATTGGTATCAAAATTTGTGTTTAGACATTCAAAATTTATTATGTCTAATTTGAATTGGTATCTAAAAATTGTTTTTTCAATCAATTGGTATCTAAAAATTTTGTTTAAAGAAAATACAAAAGTTTTGATTTATATTTCTTATATGCAAGGAGAGCTTAACATCTCTCCCACATATAGATTCATGTTGAGTGTATTGTGTATTGAAGAGCTTAACATCTCTTCCTTATGTGGTACACGTGTGTAGGGGGAGCTTCACATCTCCTCTTATTCATTACATAATGTGTGTTATGTGAATTAAGGCTTAACATCCATCTTTCATGTAATGCATATGTGTAGGGAAGCTAACTTAGCGTCTTCTTCTTCATGAATGTATATAGCATATAACATTTATTAATCTTTGTTTATTTTCATTTGGTATCAAGATGCTTCATTGACATATTTTTAATTGATATCATGTTTGTTGTCACCCCTTATTGACTTTGTTTTTATTTTAGACAAAAAGGGGGAGATCATTGTTTGTATTGTTTTGATTGACACATAAAGGGATAAAAGATATTTACCCTTCATTCTATTTATTGTTTTGATTGTTTACCCTTTGTTGATGATTGACAAAAAGGGGGAGAAAGATTTGGTGAGTTTTATATATGCATATTTGTTTTTGCATATAGTAAGTATAATATAGTTTAATGTATGTTAATTGGTATCTAGAGCATCTAGAAAATGTTTATTTGTTTATTGGTATCTAGAGTTTATATATGCTTCTTTATGTTTTTGCATATATTGAGTTCATGCATAACCAAGTAAACCATAAGATATGAAAAATATGTATGTCTCTTGTTTAGAATCATAAGCTTCATTGCATATTTATTTATTCATTTGTTATGCATGAGTTAAGGGGGAGCTTCTTTGAAGCTTTACTTTAATCCATGCATATATAACTCCATGAGTTTTGTCATCATCAAAAAGGGGGAGATTGTTGGCCTATAGGCCTTCCACCCTAGTTTTGATGATGATTAACTCATGTAGTTATGTTTACTAATAATCTTGTGTTGTTTAAGTTTCAGATCATTAACCAAGATATTAGTTGGTGATTAGCTTCAACAAGGTGTTTGGAAGCTTTCACAAGTGATTCCAGGGCCAAAGCTTCAAGATCACACATTGCCTAGCCCATGGATGGAGTTTTGGACCAAGTCTTCTTGATGACACGAAGACTTAGGTATCCTAGTTTAGTTTAGTGTGTTTTAGATCCAATTTGTAAAGCTTAGTATAGTTGATATGCTCAAGTGCACATACACACACACGTTTCATGATTTGGATTTTGATTTTCATGGATAGTAGATCAAAACAAGTTTACTTTATTCCTATGTATATTAGATATGTTCTAGATATACATTCATGCTTTAAACTTGCTAGACAAACTTATTTTGATATTGCTATTCATGTGTTGAAAAAATCAAGTTTTGGAAAAATACAAGTTTTGGTTTTTGATAAAATTTGCAAGACTCAAAAATGAATTGAATATGTTGATATATGTCTTGAAATTTTTATCACTTGTTTGAGTTTCAAAATAAAATGATAAAACAATTTTTATGGTATTTTTAAAAGAGTTAAAAGATTTTTAGAAAATATTTTTCCAAAAATTTTCTGACTTTTTTTTTTGTGCTGACAGGCTGGTCGGTCGACCCGGACGGTCGACCGCACCAAGACCCGTCGGGTCGACCGACGTGCACAGATGTGCACGTCTGGGCAGACACAAAAACGGTCGACCGGGACGGTCGACCGGATCGAGAGCTCTGCTCTCTGTTTTCTCTGGGTCGACCGGACCGGTCGACCCAGTTGCCCAACGGTCATATTTCTGACCGTTGGCGGTCGACCGGGCCGGTCGACCGCTGCCTGTCAGAGCTGCCAGCTCAGCTCTAACGGCTAGTTTTCTGTTGGGGCTATAAAAACCCCATCTCTTTGGGATTTTGGCCAAGTTTTTGAAGAGAAAAAATTCTGGTTTTCTGAAGTGTTTAAAAGCGTTTTAAAAAGAGTTTTTGGGCTTTAAAACTTCCAATCTTTATTGTTTTAGGGTTTTTAGAAAAATCAAAGAAAAGAATATTTTGGGAGATTTGTCTTGGTTTTCATTCTATATCTTTTGCAAGGATTTTCCCAAGTGTTTTTCTTTGTTGCTTGTTTTCCAAAAATACCTAGTTTCCACACTTGAGCTATCATACTATCCTAATCTATTAGGATCTTCTTTTTGTGAAAAAGAAAAAGGAAAGAGGTTTGTGGTTGAAAGAGACCACTTATTGTAAACCCTTGATTTCTTGGTTGCTCCCTCTTTGGTAGAGGTTGAGGTTGTGTAATTGGGTTGATTGGTTTGCTCCCTCTAGTGAGAGGTGGAGATTTGGTTGTAAACCTCTTCGGTAGAGGTGTTGTTGTTGGTTGTTGTATTTGGCTACGGGCCTACCCCTCGGTTGTGAGGTGGTTGTTTGTGAGAGGAGTTTGGTACTCCTAGTGTTGTAACAAATCCTCTTCGGTAGAGGTTCCCTCGGTGGGAGATAGTGGATTGGAAATCCTACACGGTGGTGTAGGCGGGGATGTAGAGCAAGGTGCTCGAACCTCGAAACATATCTTGGTCTTTGCGATTGATCCATTGTCTCTCTAACTCTCTCTCATTTATATTGTGCAAAGCATCATACTTCATATCATATCATATTTGCTTGTGTTGAGCATAATTCATATTGCCATATCATATCTATTTGCTTGTATTGCCTTGCATATTTCATATTGCTATATCTTGTATTTGCTTGGCTTGCTTGTGTGTGTGCCTAACTTATACTTAACCTACAAGAGCTTCACATAGCACCTCAACCCATTCAAGGGGAATCAAGAGGAGTTAGTCCAGAGCCCTTCACGGGGAATTCGGCTACACTTGTTGTGTTGTATTAAGTTTGTGCAAGATTTGCATTAGCTTCCGCATTTAGCGCACTTAGTACTTGCATTTAGTTCTAGATTAGCACTTACACCTATTCACCCCCCTCTAGGTGTTTTTCAAGGAAGAGTACAAGTGGAACATGTCAATTTCTTGGTAATTGTCTTGTTTCATGGTCTTCCAAAAAGCAAAATTCGGTAGCCCTCTCAACCGCCGAGGCGGAGTATGTTGCGGCCAGAGCTTGGTGTGCACAAGTTTTTTGGATGAAACATACTCTCCTTGACTATGATTTGCATTTTGACCATATTAAAATATTTTGTGATAATACTAGTACTATTCATATGACTAAAAATGCAAATCAACATAGTAAGACTAAGCACATTGACATTCGGTATCACTTTCTTGTAGATCATTATGAGAAAGGTGATATTGACATTGATTATGTTTCTACCGATTTTCAACTTGCCGATATTTTTACAAAACTACTAGACTATGCTAGATTTTCCTTATTTGTGGTGAATTGAATGTTTGTGTTATGGAATCATGAATTTTTTTTTTAACAATGTTTACCCTTTTTTGATGTATGACAAAAAGGGGAGAAAAAAGTTAGTTTTGAGTTATAAAAAGTTAGTTTTGAGTTTTAAGTTATAAAAAGTTAGTTTTGAGTTTTGAGTTTTAAGTTATAACAAATTTGTTTTGAGTTTTGAATTTTTAAGTTTTGGATTTGAGTTATAAAAGGTTAGTTTTTGAGTTATGAGTTTTGAACAATATGTTTTGAATTTCTATACCAAAGTTTTTAGTTTCTACTTTTCATGTATATAGCCATTCATATATATAGCATGATTTGAGGGGGAGCTTCCAAGCTCCTTTCCCATGTTTTTATTAAATAACTCATATGTTTTGTCATCATCAAAAAGGAGGAGATTGTTGGCCCAAGGTTACAATCACCCGGTTGTTGAGTTTTGATGATTACAAAACATATATAGTTATTTGTACTAATCATTTTTTTGTGTTTAAGTATGTTTCAGGGTTCTAAGGATTCAAGATTTCTTCTTCCCTAAAGGAAGGTATTTTTGACTCAAGATTGATTCATTTCGGGTTCAAGGATTCAAGCTATTTCAACATCGCAAATGGAGAAGCCCATTTGAAGACCTTGTAGTCACCTAGAACCCTTGTAAGAATTAGTTTGTTAAAGAATGTGGTTATGATAAGTTGGCTCAAGAAAACACACACTTTTATTTTTCAAAATACGGTTTTTGTTTTGGTTAATTGATTTAGGTGCATGTCTTGATGGTTATACATGACTCAAATTATTTTATATTTTTACATCTTGTTTATATCATGCATACCAACCCTTATAGCATGCTACTTAATCATATAGCCTTATAAAATTATTTTGAAAATTTTTCAAAGTTCAAAATTTTTCCTATAAAAATCCTGTTTCAGGCCCAACGGTCGACCGGGCTGTCGACCGGCTCTAGTTCAGGCCTGATCGGTCGACCGCACCGGTCGACCGGGCCTTGTGGTCTTGGCGTGCACGTTTGTGCACGTCTGCCGGTTGACCGGACCGGTCGACCGACTGAAAGACCCTTGCTCTCAGGTTTTGTTGGTCAACCGGGCCAGTCGACCGACAGAACAAAGAGATCATTTTTGTTTAGTCTCCGTTCGACCGACCGGTCGATGGAGTCCAACGGCTAGTTTGCCAATGGACTGCCAGTCGACCGGGCCGGTCGACCGACAGCCGCCAGCAGCCCCAACGGCTAGTTTTCTGAGTTTTGTTTATTGGATTTGATTGTGATGTTTTAGTCAGCTATCTCTGAAATTTTGGGGGCTATTTCCTGACCTATTAAACTAGTTATAATGATGATTAGATCTCCTCTAATCCGTATAAATAGATGGCATTGGTCACTTGTGAAAATCAAGAAAAATACCCATTGTTTTGTGTTTCAAAAAGAGAAGAAAAGTTTTTCAAAGCTCTCAATTCTAAAGTGCATTCTTGGTCAAAGTTTTTCAGTTGTTTTAAAGATTCTTTCTTACTCTTTTCAACTGAATTTTTCTCACTACACTTCTTGAGCCAAAAATCATTCCCATTCTATAAGGAGTTGTAAGAGAGAAGTGTGTGGTCCTTGTTGATCACTTTACTACTTGTAGTTCCTTGTGTTGAGATCCCTCTTGTGTAGAGGTTGGATTGGTGGGAGTTCGGTACTCCGGTCTTCTGTAGACCTCTTGTAATTTCCTCTGTAGATATAGTGGAAATCCTTCACGGTGGTGAAGGCAGGGACGTAGAGCGGAGGCTCGAACCTCGAGATAAATTCCTTGTGTTTGCGATTGGTTTCCTTATTGTTTTTCATTGCTTTACATTTATATCTTGTGATACCTCTTGTTTGCTCTTCATTATTCCATCCATTTCATTTGCATTTTCCGGTCTTTACTCATCTCAACAAGAAAGCAATTACGCGCCTCAACTCATAATCTAGAGGAATCAAAGAGGAGAAGTTCTAGAGCCCTTCACGGGGAATTCGGCTTCAATTTCTTGTTTTGAGTGACCGATTGCATCATACTTTCATACTTGTTTAAAAAGATCATTAGATTAGCATTAACACCTATTCACCCCCCTCTAGGTGTTTTTCACGGATACCTCCCCCGAGCTTTGCCCTTTCCTGGCCGATTAGCTTGTAGTCGAGTTCCTACAACAACCTCCCCCGGAGAATCGACCAGTTAGGAGTCGTCTAGGTCCAGTTACCTTAGACTAAGCCTTTGTGGTTGTTTTTCTTTCTTTTGTTTGTTATTTTATTCTTTTCGATTGTTTGTTGTCTTTACGTTGTTTGTGAACATGTTTTGATGAAGACATTTGTGAAGCATTTCATTTGGAGCTCTAACACAAGATATATCAAGAGTTCTACATAATCAAGTCTTCCCAAAGAGAGTTGATATGATGTGTTTTGTAATTGTGAAATAGCATGTCAAAAGCCTTGATGCACACACACATATCATACACTTCTAGTCGACTTATAGTCCCTATTAGTCGACTAATAACTTGTATAGTCGACTTGACCAAAGCTATAATCGACTAATCCTGTGTCTCAATTTATACCCAACTCTCTGTTTGTCCATTAGTCGACTTGACAGAATGTGTAGTCGACTAATAGACCCTTGTAGTCGACTAACCCATTTCCCCTAGTCGACTAATCCCTGGCCTAGTCGACTTATAAAGAAGTTGCCGTCGACTTGGTTCAGTTATCCAGAAACCTGTCACTTGAACTTATCTTGACCTAGTCGACTTATAGTCAATACTAGTCGACTACTCTTTGGAAATTTGCCTAGTATAGTCGACTAACTCAAAAGGCAAGTCGACTATAGGCAGTTTCTGACTGTTGGACAGTTTCTGTTATCTGGTCTTTTGTGCAACGTTTTCCAACGTTTCAAACATTTGAATTGCACCTGTAACTACCCTAACTTACCCTAGTGTGCAGCTATATAAAGGGTTGTTAATCCAAAGGCCAAATACCAATCCTAATCTTCAGTTTTCTAAATCAAAATTCTGCCAATCCTGAAAACTGTTCCCACTTCAGTTCTTCACCAAATTCCAACTCCATAGTGAAGTTCTCTGAAGTTTTCTCCTATACTAGACCTTGTCCACGTTCATACACAGTACCAAGGCTTATAGGAAGTGTTGTAATCCTCAAAGATATCATTGTACAAGAGGGTCTTCTTGGTGTAGAAGCAAGTTGTACAAGGTGGTGATTGTTCTCTTGGTTGTAGAGAAGGTGTATACATTTGGCAAAGGGGATTTGTCAAGTGGTGTGCAGGGTTGTGATTTTGGGTGTACAAAATCAAGGATAAAGGAAAATCTCAAGCGGGTGGCTTGGGGACTGGATGTAGGTCACGAGGACCGAACCAGGATAGATCTCTCGTGTTTGCGTTTGTCTAAACTTTTTGAGATTTGATTTTCTTTATTTCAAGTTTATTTATTTGTTTAACTTTAATCCTTCTTTGTTTAGTATTCGTGTTGACTTCGTATTTTAGATCCATAAGTGCCAACAGAGCAAGTCCAACAATTGGCATCATCTCGGGACCAATAGTGTGCAGCATGCAAGAGTGGGTAAGAGATCCTGTATCTTCCAGATTAACTAGAAACACTTCTTTACCCTTGCATCCAGAACCTGTGATGGCATCACTTTAGGATAGGTTTTACCCGATCAGAACCTCATTACCAACTTGTATAAAACTGCCTGAGGCAAATGGAAATAATTTTTAATTAAAGCCTCAATTCATCAACACTCTCCCAAAGTTTCATGGTTTAGAATCGGAGGACCCATACTTCTTTGTTAGGGAATTTAAAGAAGTGTACCTCATGATGCGTATACCCTAGCTAGGAGATGATGCCGTTAGGTTACATTTCATTCCCTTTTCCCGAAAGGACCTAGTGAAGAAATGGCTGTACAGTTTGGCGGTAGATTCAGTCACGACGTGGGATGATTTCGTCAAGGCCTTCTTGTAGAAATTCTACCCAATCCATAAAACTGCCCTCATTAGAAAGAATATCATGCAGTTCAGACAAGAACCGAGTGAACCATTTTGGAGATACTTTGAGCGATTCAAAGATCTCCTAGCTCAGTGCCCTCATCATGGTGTGGAGAAATGGTGTCAGTGCCAGATTCTCGACGATGGTCTAGACTATCAGACAAAAACCCTTTTAGAAACTATGTGTCAGGGAGGGTTCTTACAAAAGGATGAGAACCAAGGTTGGGACTTATTTGAGGATTTAGCTGAAAAAAACCCTACAATGGGAGCCAACCTCGAAAAAACTAAGGAATTCACAATCTATAACTTCAAGAGGAGGGCTCCTATCTCTAGAATCATCCATAGCTGCAGAAGCTAAGATTATAACCCTAATGAGGAGGATAGAGGCTCTAGAGATGAAAGAGCCAGCCAATATTGATTGTGATCCAATATTGCATATTTTACATAATAATTCCCATGCATATTACAAATAAATATGTGATTTTTACTCCTCTTCTCTACATATTTGCAGGTACACACTTAAAGGAGAGATATCCAAATAATCACTTAATTAACCATAATTAAGTGATTAATCAAGATTAAAGATAAAGCCAAATTCAAATCCCAGATCTAGATAAATCCGCGCAACAAACGAAGATTCCAGATATACCAAGTGGCTAACAACCTTGTAACTGATCTTCAACAGAAAGATCTGGCTCAACGGCCAGGATCTTGCCGCGATCCGCGGCTTGGGCGCGGCAATCCTAGGGCCGTTGAGCCCCGGATTTTGTGGCAACTACCATGGCTCTCGAAGGTTCTCTCCCATGCTATAAATACTGGACCTTGACCTGCGTACAAGGACTGAATGGAGAAGAGAGGAGAATAGTTAGTATGTTGTAATTTTGTTTAGTTTTTCTCTAGGTTTTGTTCTTTAGATCCCTCTTCTTCTTCCCTAGAATTCAATGTAAAAGAGAGTGATTGTGAGGGAGAGAGCTTGTGTAATCAAGAGTGACACTTGAAGCAACAAGGATTGGTCCATCCTCCTTCCTCTACTTGAAGCTTGGTTCTAGTTTATGTGTTTTCTTTACATGCTTTCTTTATTGCTTTCTTTAATTCTTGCAATTTACTTCATGCTTTCTTGTATTTTTCTTATGGCTTGTTGTAGCTAATTCTTCTCCATGTACTAGCTAATCCCTAGCCTTGTCATATTCACTAACTCATGGGTGATTGCCTTTGTTCATCTTGCAAGTTGTATGATCTTCTCTTCTCCGATGGTTAAACCACCGTCTTCAAAGTGAGAAAGTAATTAGGTCAACACGCGAGACGAATCCTACGCTAATGGAGTGACAACATTAGGCAAGCATTCGCTATCAAGGAGTCTAGTAAGTCTTGGCAAGCTAGCAAGGTAAGCTAGTCATGGATTGCTTTCTTTAAGTTTTCTTTCTTTTTCTTGTGAATACCACATCCACTTCTTGATTTCTTTTCCAACGATTTCCACCATGAACATAGCCATCCTTTCTTTTAGTTTCTTTTACATTTGATTCACTAAGTTTATAAGCAAGAGAAGAATACTCGTTTGTTCACTTCACTACCACACGTTAAAGCTTCCATCGCGAGCTCTCCCTGAGATTCGACTCGGTATAGCCCTATGCTATAGCGGAGACAAGAAAGGGTACATCAAATACATTTCTATACACATAATAAGTACACCTTCTTAGTCTTATCAAAATGGCGCCGTTGCCGGGGAGAGCGACGTTCTTTTGTTTAAAGTGAAGTACTAAACGATTCTTCTTCTCTGTTTGCAGGTTACAGGTAAAGAAACAGGAAAATATTCATTGCAGTCACATATAAGTGGACCTGGGCCTCTGCTCTTGAAAGCAGAGACCAGGATCCCTCCAAAGTGCCGCGTTCCCACGGCAAAAGCCGCGCGGCCGCGGCACAGAGGAGTTCACTTCTGACAAATTTTTTTTCAGGGGCTTCAGATCTGCAAAATACATCTGCTGCTATACTTGAAATCCTGTATTTTTCACCATATACCTGCTTAATTAAAAAACAGTAAAAAGTTGGTTGAATTGTTAAAAATTGTTTAGACACTTGCATTTTAGGCACGTGTCTCTTCAATTCTTTACTTTTACTGTTGAAGAGTGCTGGAGGCAAGGTACGTGTTTGCATTGCATTTAGACTAGGACAATCTCCTTACTTGATTTTCATGCTTTGAGTGTATCCTAGCTATATTTCTTGTACACTTGCACAATTCAAATTTAAGGGCATACCCGTAAATAAGATAAAGTGGGGGAGGTCATTACCCTTTCCTTAGCCCGAAAATCATTTTCCCAAGCACTCACTAACCCAAGCCTAATTTAATAAAAAGTAGACGTTGGCCCTAGGGACATCTCGGACTCACTTAGGAGATTATCCTAAGGGGGAAAAGTGTTAGAATTTAACTCTTGCAAAATCGGTGTCTAGGAAAGGGGTTGAGGGCCGAAAGCCCGAAGGTTGCTGGTACTTAATTAAGGAACGTCTTCGGACGGAAAACCTCCCACCAACCTTACCCTTCCCTGGCTGATTAGCTTGTGGTTAGAGTCTACACTAAACCTCCTGTGGACAGTCTATCAGTTAGGAGTCGTCTAGGTCTAAGTCTACCCTAACTTAGGTTAGAATTTTTCTTTCTTTTGTTTGTTTGTTTGTTTGTTTTTGTTTGTGATTGTGTGATATGGCCTTCAAAAATTCTTTCAATAATAATCCATATTTCACACCATCTCCTTATTCGGATAATTCCAACCCGGTGTTTTACAATATGCACCAACCAAATACACCGGGTTGGCATTATCCGAATCAATATGACCCATACCCCCCATCTAACAATTATAATGTCCAAAATAATTTCAACTCTTCATCGAGTTATTGGGGATTCCAGTCCCCCGAGTTTAATTATCAACCTCCTTGTCCACCATTTCCACCAGTCCACAATATTCACAAGATTCATTTCCCGATTCCGCTTCATATACTCCTTTTTCTGAACCATTTGAAGAAAAATCTGAGTTACTAAGGAGTTTAGAAGCCAATTTACAGAGAGCTGAGCAGACACTTCCAGAACCATTTGCCTCTCCAATTCCACCGTATTTTCAAGAGTCTTACTCACTTCCACCTTTTCCTAATGAACAACCATTTGTCATGGAAACGAGTAAAGATTTCTTGTGTGAGTCTACTTTTCCATCACCACACATTTTTGACTCACAATTTCACCATCACTTCCAAGACCACACTTCATCTTTTCATCAAAATAATGAAATCATCACTTGTGAAAAGTTGCTTGAAGACATGACCATTGCTCGAAAAGCTAGAGATCGTGACATAGATTTGATGATCCAAACTCTTCATCATCATCCTATTTCTAAGATCACTAGCCACTCTGTTAAAACCAAAGAGTCATGTAGTCTTGGAAGTCCAGATTCAAATTTAGCACAATCACCTGAACTTGTCCAAACTTCAGATCCAATTGATACATTGGCAAGTTTTTCATTCCCTAAAATTGAACTTGCCCAAACGTCAAATCCCATTGACATTTTGGCAAGTTTTTCATCTCCTAAGACTGAACTTGTCCACATTTCTGATCCAATTTACAATTTGGCAAGTTTTCCTTTTCATGAAATTGAACTTGACCATGATCCTGAACTTTCACTTGATGATTCCAATCTACTTCCTGATTCAATCATGACTTCCATATCCTTACCTGATTTCAATCCATTTCCCAAGTCAGAATTGGATCCATTTCCTATCCATTGTGAAAATGAATCACCAATCTTTTATAATGATCACATAGAACTTGGCCAATTCCATACTTCTGAAAATCCAATTGGTAAATTGGCAAGTTCTCCACATTTAATTGAACTACATGAGGAATGTGATCTTGAACCCCAACTTTGTGATTCAATTCTTCTTCCTGATTCCATAATGACTCCGGTATCTTTACCTCACTTCAATCCTTTTCCGGAGCCGACATTGAATCCAGTCCCAATTCACAATGAAATTGAATCACCCATATTTAAGGATCATGTCGAACTTGCCCAATTCTACACTTCTGAAGATTCAATTGACATTTTGGCAAGTTCTCCATTTATTGAACTCAATGAGAAATGTGACCTTGATTTCTCAATCTCTTTACTTCTGAAACTGATTGTACAATTCTGACGGAAAACATTGACCTTAGTTTTGAAGAATTGTATGGCGATGAGCTTGAATTCCTTAATATTGGAAGTAAAGAGATATCACCTTTAGAAAGTCACATTCCATCATTGGACAATGATTGTGGACTAGAGCTTCATTTTCTTGACTTGGACCCAATTCCCGAACTCATTCCGACTCCTGCACCATCACTTGACTTAAGTCACAATCCTGAGTCAGTATCCCTTCCTGAGTCCAAGTCAACTGTTCTGTCATTTCATAATCCATTCTGGGACAAGGAGCTTGACAAATTTGACTCAGAAATTTATTATGAAAAATGAAAATTAGATGGGATCATGTACTTAATAAAGATCCTTCATGGATTCATCTTTTTAGTGGGTCATATTCATGATATTTTTGGTGGGTTCCTCAAAAACCAAAATAAGAATGATTGGGCCATGTTTCGTGGACCAATCAGACCACCACCGGAACCACCACCTTAAGGTAATTTTTCCTTCCCTTTCCATTTTGTTTCATGCATACATATATCATGCTGCATTGAGGACAATGCATGAAATAAGTGTGGGGGAGGGTTTACTAACATAGAGTTTTTAGATTTTCTTTCTTTTACATTTCTTTTACAAAAAAAAAATAAAAAAAAAACTTTTTGAAATAAGAGACAAAGTTTTGATCTATTTTTAAGAAAATTAAGATGTATCTTAGGAATTAAGAAAGCCTTAATTATGACATCTTAAACATAGTTGAAGTAATAGATCTTGTTTGAAAATTATAGGCTAAGTAAGAAAAATTGGTGAGATATTCTTATCTTGAAATTTTGCCTTAGATAATATGCACTTCACACTTACACATTTCTTGGGATGGAAACAAAGACCAAAAATGCCATATATATAAAAAGAAAAAAAAAAGAAAAAAAATATATAAATAAAACATCACCTATTAAGCTGGAGAATTGTGCCTCAAGAAGCATGATTATTCACGCCTAACGGTGGTAAAGGAAATAAATAATCCCCTTTAGTTTCGTGGCTTTTCTACTCGAGACCTTAAACCCGAGGGATGTTTTCTCATCTGGTGCCCTAAGACCGTCTGGTTTGGGAGTCATCGGTTAAAGGCTCGCTACAAGGGTAGACTAGAAAGCCTAAACTAAGGGAAGAAAAAAGCATAAAAAAAAAAGTATATATAAATAAATAAATGGCTTTATGGTTGGAGTTGAAATCCCAAGAAACCTTCACTTACACGGTGTGCATATTATCTAGGTTTTATGAAAGATAAAATATTCAATCCAATTTTGAATTCTTACCTTAATTAAAAACAAGATCTTGCATGGATACTAAGTTTAAGGAAGAATGATTATAGGTGGACTTATGACCTAGGATCACTTATATTTTGCAAAAATAGTTCGTAAACATGTCTCTTATTCAAAATGCGTTTTCAAAACACTAACATTTGTCTTCTTTCTTTATGGATTTTGTGGGTGTAATCCGCTGAAAACCCTCAGGAGACAACACTCCTCCTCTAGGGTAACCTAGAGGTTTAACGGCTTGTTGCACATGCTCAGTGCAATCGCGTCACCTGCGAAAGTGGTGTAATAAATTGTTAGTCTAGATTTTCTTTTTCTTTGTTTTGCTCGGGATGAGCAAAAGAATAAGTGTGGGGGTGTGATTGCACCTGCAAATATGTAGAGAAGAGGAGTAAAAATCACATATTTATTTGTAATATGCATGGGAATTATGATGTAAAATATGCAATATTGGATCACAATCAAATATCAACCAAATCAACCCACCACCAATTCACAATCTGGGTTGTTCATACTGTCAGGCACCAAACCATGTCTTTGAAGAGTGCCCTATTTTTCATGCCCAGCAAGTGCCACCAGAACACCTGAACGCGCCTACTCACGGCCGCCGCATAATCCCTACTCACAAGTATACAATCCAGGTTGGAGGAATCACCCAAATTTCTCCTGGGCCCAGAACAATCCTCTTAGGCCTAATTTCTCCAACACTTTTCACCATCCTAGTCCTCCACCAAATTTTTCCAGTCAAGCTCCATCTTCCTCCTCTCAAAGTTCACCAATGGAAAAGAAATTCAGTAAGTTGGAGGAGAGCATGGGAGATTTTATGAAGTCCCAAACTGTTTTTATGCAAAATCAGGGACAAACGCTGAACAACCATTCACAGGCTATATCGAGATTAGAAATGCAGATGAGCCAATTAGCTAGCTCCCTAAGTGAAAGACCAAAGGGTACTTTACCTAGTCAGCCGCTAGTTAACCCAACAACCTCCAATCAAGCATATGAAATTCAGGATCCATCGATCAACCAGTACAATGCTGTTCACACACTCCAATCTGAAAAGAAGGTAGACAACCAGGTCTACCAACAGAAAAGTCCAGTCCATCCTGAACCTACTCCAGCCTCCACCTCTGCTAGTTCCTCCCAAACTGCTCCTCAAACATCTGACGAGGACAAAGCTACTGAACAAGTTCATAAGCCTGTAGCACCCTTTCCCAATAGGCTTAGGAACAACAATAAGAATATGTATATGGAGAAGATGCTAGAGATGTTCAACCAGGTCAAATTGAATGTGCCTCTTCTTGATGCTATCTAACAAGTCCCAGCTTATGCCAAATTTCTTAAGGATATGTGTACGAAGAAGAGAAAGATAAATGTGCCCAAGAAAGTGTTCTTGGCAACCAATATAAGCAAAATTCTGTCTTGTCCCATTCCGGTGAAATATAAAGATCCCAGATGTCCCACAATTTCCTGCACCATAGGACAAACAGAAATTAGCCGAGCACTCCTTCACCTTGGAGCAAGTATTAACTTGCTACCTCTCTCAGTATACCATCAACTTGGGTTGGGCGAGCTAAGCCCAACTCGAGTCACCATTCAGCTAGCTGACCGATCTGTGAAAATTTCCAAGGGAGAAATCACAGATGTTCTTATCCGGGTCGGGGATTTCATCTATCCCGTTGACTTCATTATGCTTAAGACCCAACCTGTGTCCAATCTAAGGTCTTAAACTCCAGTGCTCTTAGGGCGTCCATTCCTTGCTACAGCCAATGCCATAATCAACTATAGGAACGGGTCCATGCGATTGACCTTTGGAGACATGACGAAGGAAGTCAATGTCTTGAATCTTGGAAGACAACCTAGGGATGTTCATGATCAGACTTTTAAGATCAATTCCATTGAAATCTGACCAGTGAGTATGAGGAAAGCTTGGAGATAGAAACAGAGGCAGAGTTTGATCTGGAGTCTGAGGATTTTAATCTTGACCAGATCGTAGATTCGACAGTGAATTGGGCGTCCAGCCCTAGTGTACCTCATCACGGGAATGAAAGTCTGGATATTACCTCCAATGAAGCAACACCTTTCCTAGAGCTAAAAGCCTTACCTGAACACCTCAAGTACACCTACCTGGGCGAAAGAGAAACCCTGCCAGTCATCATAACATCCCACCTGACTGACCAACAAGAGGACATCTTAATGTCTATTCTGAATAGACATAGGGAAGCCATTGGATGGACGATGAAGGATATCAAAGGGATAAGTCCAGCCATAGTGCAACATAAAATCCATTTGACCGATGAAGTGACTCCCAGGAGGGACCCACAATGCAGGCTTAATCCATTCATGCAAGAGGCAGTTAAAGCGGAAATTTTTAAACTACTAGACAATGGGATCATTTATCCCATTTCAGATAGTCAATGGGTTAGCCCTGTTCATGCGGTCCTAAAGAAAGCTGGCTTTACGGTGGTTGAAAATAAGCAAAAAGAGTTGGTACAGACAAGAATGCCCACCAAGGTTCGTGTTTGTATCGACTATAGAAAGTTGAACGCAGCCACCCGTAAAGACCACTTCCCGCTACCCTTCATCGACCAAATGCTTGAGCGTTTGGCTGGACATGAGTACTATTGCTTCCTAGATGGGTACTCGGGATACAATCAAATTTCCATTGCTGCAGAAGACCAGGAAAAGACCACGTTCACCTGCCTATTCGGAACATTCGCTTATCGACGCATGCTCTTTAGATTGTGCAATGCTCCCGCAACATTCCAACGGTGCATGCTTAGTCTTTTCTCCGACATGGTAGAACGTTTTCTTGAGATTTTCATGGATAACTTCTCCATCTATGGAGATTCATTTGATCAGTGTCTTCATTACCTAGAGTTAGTCCTGCAAAAATACAAGGAGAAGAATCTAACTCTAAACTGAGAAAAATGTCACTTCATGGTGAGACATGAGATTGTCTTAGGCTATGAGATTTCGAGGAGAGGCATAGAAGTAGACAAGGCTAAAGTGAAAGTGATTGCTAAGCTTCCACCACCCAAAAACATCAAGGATATTAGATCCTTTCTAGGGCATGCTGGGTTCTACCGACGGTTCATTAAGGATTTTAGCAAAATCGGTAGGCCCTTAACCAAACTGCTCGCTAAGGATGTGCCCTTTGATTTCAACAATAAATGTTTCAAGTCATGAGGGAAGCTTAAGAAAGAACTTATTTCTGCGCCTATTGTTTCTGCTCCTAATTGGGCCCAACCGTTTGAAATCATGTGCGACGCCTCTAATTTTGCTATTAGTGCTGTTCTAGGACAACGCATCGACAATAAGCAACACGTGATTTATTGTTCGAGTAGTACCTTGAATGACGCCCAACAGAATTATACAACGACCGAGAAGGAATTCTTCGCCGTTGTCTTTGCGTTAGAAAAGTTTCAGTCATACTTGTTGGGCTCGAAGATGGTGATTGTCACGGATCACTCGGCATTGAAATACCTCATGACCAAGAAGGAAGTAAAAGGCCAATTGATTCGGTCGATCCTTTTGCTTCAAGAATTTGACCTGGAAATTCAGGATAAATGAGGTATAGAAAATGTGATTGCTGATCATTTGTCACGAATTCCAAACGCACCTATCATTCAAGCTCCGATCAACGAGGATTTCCCAGACGAGCGCATTCTGGTCATTCTTAAGGAACTCTGGTATGCGGACATTGTTAATTACCTGGCCACTGGACAATTACTCGCTGACTGGACAAAGCAAGAGCAATATCGCTTCTTTGCCCAAGTACGATACGTCTTTTGAGAAGAACCGTATCTTTTTAAGTATTGTCCCGACTAAATTATTCGACGATGCATACCAGAGAAGGAACAGAGAAGTGTGCTCAGCTTTTGCCATGACCTTGCATGCGGCGGACACTTCGGTCCCCGCAAGACAACAGAGAAGGTTCTACGAAGTGGGTTTTACTGGCCCACTTTGTTCAAAGACTCATACCATTTTTGCAAGTCATGCGCAAATTGTCAGAAGATTGAGAAAATTTCAAGAAGAGACATGATGTCCCTGAACCCGATCCTGGAAGTTGAAATTTTTGATGTTTGGGGTATCGACTTCATGGGACCATTCCTTAATTCCTTCATCAACTAGTTCATTTTGGTTGCTGTGGACTATGTCTCTAAATGGGTAGACGCTGTGCCTACAAAGACCAATGACAACAAAGTGGTTGTCAAATTTCTCAAAGAAAACATCTTCTCCCGATTTGGCACCCCTAGAACGATAATTAGTGATAATGAATCACATCTCTGCAACAGAGTTTTTGAAGCTCTGATGCGAAAATATTCCATCAATCACAAGTTATCCACTCTGTATCATCCTCAGACAAATGGGCAGGTAGAAGTCACCAATCGATAACTCAAGATCATTCTGAAAAAGACTGTCGGACAGAACCCAAATGATTGGTCGGTCAAACTCAACGATGCATGGTGGGCTTACCGTACTGCTTTTAAGACAGTTCTGGGGATGTCTCCTTATAGAATAATATTCGAAAAGCCTAACATCTGCCAGTAGAGTTAGAACATCGTACCCTCTGGGCCATTAAGCAGCTCAATTTTGATTTGAGTAAGGCCGGTGAGCAAAGGAGACTGCAGATCACAGAATTAGAGGAGATACAGAATGAAGCATATGAGAATGCTCGGCTTACCAAAAGCAGGACTAAACTTTTTCATGACCAAATCATAACCCGGAAAAATTTTGCCCCGGGTGACAAGGTTCTGTTGTACAACTCTAGGCTTCATACTTTCGCGAGGAAGCTGAAGACTCGTTGGTCTGGACCATTCATTGTGCGCACCGTTTTATCACACGGTGCTGTGCTTATTATAGACCCTAAGAACAACACGGAATTCAAAGTGAACGGGTAAAGACTGAAGCCCTTCTTGACCACTGAGCCTATGACTCCGGATGATAGTGTATGACTCTTTTTGCCCCGTCATACACCTAACCACAACAACTGAAAATAATATTATAAAAAAACAAAAAACATTTATTCTTACCCCTTCTACAATTTTTTTGACATTTCTTTAGCCTATTCGCACTTGGCCGGCCCGAGTCAACGAAGACGGTGACCTCATTTCTTCACCCTATTTATTGCATTCGCATTTACATATATATATTCATTGAGGACAATGCATTAGATAGGTGGGGGTGCTAACACTTTTTCTTTTTCCTTTTATTCTTTCTTTTTTCCTTTATTCTTTTTCTTTTTACCACAAAAAAAAAATCTCCAGATTGAGAAGAAATTTCATACTCTTTATAAAAATACCAAACAGTTGTAGGAATTAAGGGAACCTTATTAATGAATCTTTACTTTTGCCTAAATATACAAGAAAGATTGATTTGACTAAGAATTAGGAGGGATAAGGAAAATAACTCATACCTGTTATTTAGCATTAATAGAATATGCATAAATCACACACACATGCTTGGGATTTAGAGACACAACTCTGAAAAAAAACGCTGGATAATTGTGCCTCAAGAAGCATGGTTACTCACGCCAAAAAAAAAATCAATGTATAATATATAAGTAAATCTTGATTTCGTGGCCTACTCTACTTGCATATTTGACCTGAAGGGTGTTTCCACCTGGTACCCTAAAACCATTTGGTTTGGGAGTTATCGGTTTGGTATGTGTTACATGAGTAAAGTAGAAAGCCTAATGAAACCAAGAATAATAAATAAATATTAATAAAATTAAATGATATTTAAAGTTGAGTTGAAAAATCCCAAGCACATCACACTTACACATTATGCATATCTATCTAAAGCAAAATAATAGAATGATTTAGAAGTATAAGATCCTTTCTAAATTTAAAGAAAAACCCTAATTTCTTCTTTTATGAAGGCTAAAGTATAGGAGGACTTATGAGGGTTGAACCTAATTCTTATACCATTCGGTCATTTTTACTTAGATGATTGAAAATTCTTTTTTTTGAAAGAGGTTTTTCACTTACTGGATTTTGTGGGTGCAATCCGCTGAAAACCCTCAGGAGACAACACTCCTCCTCCAGGAAAAATCTAGAGGTTTAAAGGCTTATTGCACATGCTCAGTGCAATCGCATCATCCGCGAAAGTGGTGTAATAATTTCTTATTTTTTGTTTTGCTTAGGACGAGCAGGCAGATGACTCCACTAAAGAGATAAAGGGAACTGGATATACTGATTTTAGAATAACCACAGGGAAAATTCTGACTCTTCAAGGCGTCCTGCATGTACCTACACTTTGGAGAATCTAATCAGTGAGTATTGACTTTTTAGAACTGGCTATAGGATTGTCAAGGAATCCAATAAGTTTGTTATCTCCAAGTCTAATATCTTCATTAAAAAAGATTTTGCTTGTGATGGCCTTTTTCTCTCAATGTAATAAATTCTTCTGATAATAAAATTTCTATTCATGTTGTTTTGAACATTGAGTCTTGTAATATCTGGCAAGAAAAGTTAGGACATCAACTTCAGTTCTATCAAAAAATGATTAACTTGAACCTTATTCCTAAATCTTCTTTTTGTAAATCACCTAGAGGGGGGGTGAATAGGTGATGGCTAATCTAATGGTCACTAAATGCGGAATTAAAAACTATTATGATGCAAATTAAAACTATTACACTAAACACCAAGTTTAACACAAGAGTGTAGCCGAATTTCCCGTGAAGGGCTCTGGACTAACTCCTCAAGATTCCTCTAAATAAGAGTTGAGGTGCCGCGTTGGCTCTCTTGGTTGAAAACTAGTGTTAGTAAACAATCCCCTAGCATATAACAATTTAGCACAAAATGAATATCAAGCATGTAAAGATAAACAAATAATAGCATGCAAGATATAAACAAGTAAGGGAGAGAGAGAAAGAGCAATCGCAAACACAAGGGATTTGTTTCGAGGTTCGAGCATCCTTGCTCTACGTCCCTGCCTTCACACTTGAAGGATTTTCACTATAAACCGATCCCACCGGATCACTCGGTGTCGCAACACCTACAAGGAGTTCCCACTAGAACTCTTGGACTTTCTAGTCCCGTACACACCGCAAGCCCACTAGCTCGCCGAGGCTGCACTTCAAACACCAAGTTCACACTCGAACTCGAAACACCGCGAACACACTTGTCCGCCTCCTCAAAGAACAAAGATGAAATTTTGGTGATCACAACACTTTGATCACCTAAAATCCTCTCACAACAAATCCCTATAAGTAGATATAGCAATGGATAGTTCAAGTGTTGTGTGAGAAACAAGGAAAGAGATGGTGGAGGAAAACTCAAGAAAATCTCTTTTAAACACTCTTGATAAAACTCCCCTTTTGATTGGAAGTATTAGTTCTCAATTTAGTGGAGAAAACTCTCTTAATAGAGTAGGAAAAACTAGCTCAAAACCCACTAAAAATCTTATAGAAAACAGCCCCCAAATGCCCCTATTTATAAAGCTAGAAAAACTAGCCGTTGGGGTCCAGGTGCCTGTCGGTCGACCGTTCGGTCGACCGGCCAACGGTCATTTTTCAGACCGTTGAGCCAACGGTCGACCGGCCGGTCGACCGTGGCTAGGATACAGAGAGCACTGCTCTCTGTCTGATCGACCGGTCGGTCGACCGGGGCCTTTCCAGAGAGCAGAGCTCTCCGGACGGTCGACCGGGTCGGTCGACCGGCCCTCCTGCCAGAACAGGCATGCACGTCTGTGCACGTCGGTCGACCACCCGGTCGACCGACTTCAGACTTCGGTTGACCGGTCGGTCGACCGGCTGAAGCCTGGAAACTAAATTCTGGGAATGAAAATGTTGACATTTTGATTGAAATAAAATCCCATAAAATCACAGAAAATCTACAAAAATAGTTTTACCAATATACTTTGATAAACAAACATGCTTGCACAAATAAAGACATGTTTCAATCAATTTGGACTATTTCTGTAACTTAGAAAATTTGGCTCAAAACAAAAACTGTATTTTTCCAAAATCGGTTTTTTCAAAACTTCTCCAAATACAAAAACAAGATATTTAAACAACATTTAAAGCATAGAGTGTATGGATATGATCCAATACACAAACATGATGAAATATCTATGTTTTTGACATTAAGCTCTAAATACGATTTTGGTTAAAACATGTAAACTTAGAATACCAAAACCACACCGGTATTTTTCCAAAATGAAATTCTTTTATGAAAACTCATCTAAAGCAAGAGTGTGTGTGTATATAGTATACTTGAGCAATCCACCAACTATTCTATCCTTTACATTTTAATCTAAAACAAAATCTTAACTAAAACAAACCTAGACTCAAGTCTTGATCTTGAAGTCTTCACTTGAAGTCTTCTCATCTTCTTGACTTGGTCCAAACACGATCCACCGAGCTAGACTCCTCTTGAGTACATGATGTGATCTTGATGCATAGGCTCGTGAATCAAACGGTGCTAGCTCCAAACTTGACTTTAAATCCTTTGTTGAAGCTCCACACCTACTAAGATCTTGATCATGAATCTGTCACTAATTAAACACAAGATCATTAGTACTATAACTACATGAGTTGATCATCATCAAAACTAGAGTGATGGGCCTTCGGCCAACAATCTCCCCCTTTTTGATGATGACAAAACTCATGAAGTTATATATGCATGGATTAAAGTAAAGCTTCAAAGAAGCTCCCCCTTAACTCATGCATAGCAAATAAACAAATAGATATGCAATGAATGCTCATAAACATGTATGCAAATATATGGAGATAAACATGCTAACAAGCATAAAACAAATCAAACCCTTTTTCTCTTATTTGTAAAACAAAACATATATACATAAACATAAATACTTCTCCCCCTTTAATAATAAAGCAAGGAAAACTTGCATATATATCTCAAATACTTCTCCCCCTTTTTGTCAATCATCAACAAAGGGGTTAAAGTAAAAACAAAAAAATTTCTCCCCCTTTTTGTCATAAACAAAGAGAACAATAAGGGGTGAAAACAAATCAATCAACAAAAGTTATATGCGATATACATTCATGAAGAGGAAGACGCTAAGTTAACTTCCCTGCACATATACATTATATGAAAGAGGGATGACAAGCCCTAATTCACATAACGCATATATGCAATACATAAGAGGAGATGTGAAGCTCCCCCTACACACGTGTACCACATAAAGAAGAGTTGTCAAGCTCCTCAATATAAGATACACTCATCATGAATCTATATGTGGAAGAGATGTTAAGCTCTCCTTGCATATAGGCAATCCAAATCAACAATGTTTTGATTTTTCTTATTCAAACAAAATTTTGAATTTTTCTTAATAAAATAAATTTTGAGATACTTAGTAAACCAAATTTTAAGATATCATATAACATTTTTAAAGGTATCAGAGCTCTTGTATAACAATCAATTTTTAAGATACCAAATTGTAAATAATCATTATTGTAATAAACATTACAAATTTTAATTTTGATACCAATTTTAAAACACAATACATAAGCTTATTTAATAATATCAATTGATAAATCAATTGAAAAACAAGATTTGAATTAAGCTTAGCATAAACATACTTTGTGCTATAAATATGTGAATCAATTTTAACTCAAGCACAAAACAAATCATATATATGTATGAAATGGAAAATACCAATCGAAATTGATACTATTTGAATTATGAAGCATACATATATAGGAAATAAAATATGAGTATATACAAAAATATCAATTGAGATACCAATTGAAAATAACAATGTAAATCAAGTATATAACTCATAACCTACCACCCTTTATATGCTCAAGATAAAAGATTTTTAATAGGGTTTGCAAGGCATACTCGCCCATCCATCCGCCCATAAATGGGTAGGGTTTTCAAAAATAGATTTGAAAATATTTTATAGTGAAAAATACTACCAAATTGAAGAATAATAACTAGTTAAAAGTAATTTTTGAAAAACTAGTTAAAGATCCTTCAAAACATGAAATCAAATCATTTGTTTTTCATGAATCATACTAAATACACAAAAATTCAAGCACTCATGGTCCATCAAGCTCAAAAATAATCATGAAATAAAGTCATGAATAAACAAATAAAGTGTGAGTGTTCTAACATCATGTAAATAACATTGTCATGAAAATAGTCAATAAAGCTCAAATTAGACATGAATATTTTTTTCTCAAACAAAATATGAAAATTCATTTTTCATATAAATAAACTTCAAGGTATATGTATGATTTATCCAATCCTAACAATATACATACATATCCCAACATAAAAGAGTCTATTAAAGGTATTTGTATGAAGGCAAGAGACTCACGGGTATACATGTATATTTATTAGATTTGAATACAAAATACATATACATGAAGTAAAAACATGAAAATAGGCAAAACAAGTATAAATGAGAGAATCATCAAAACTAGCCTATACATGTGCATAAAGTGAGTACAAATGAACATGAAGTGCAAACATATATAAATCAATTTGTTGCTCACTATTTGTACATATATAAATACAAGTTTGATAAAAACTATATTTAAACTAGTATTTACCACATGAAGCACAAAAATAATTAAAACATGAACATGCTAAATGATATTATCAATTGAAAAGCATGTAAATAAACTAGGAGTTTAGAAATAGTTACCAAACCAAGGAACTACTCCAAAGCTCCAAAACATGGTGGTTGTCCCACCAAAACTCCTTGATAGCGATGCATCAAAAATATGTCCATCAAGTCCATACATCCACTACGAAGGCACCATTCCTCTCACGTCGTGTGAGAGCCCTCACCTACATCAAAAACACAAGGTGGAGATTTTGGTACCCATTTTCTTTTGGGTCCTTGAGGGTTAGCTTTGTAAGGAACCCAAACATTTTTATGATTAGCAAAATTTAAATGATGTATCCTATCATAACAAAACTTTGCTAAATGGCCTTTGCGGCCACAATGTGTACATTTGTACACCTTAGGATGCTTATGTGTGTGGGTGTGATCATGACGTGCAACATAAGCATATGAATGATGATGATGTGCATGAATGTGTGGAGTTTGTTTCTTTGAAAACATGGACTCCAACCTAGAATGATTAAATGCACATTTGCTCAAAGTTGAGCTCAAACAATCCATTTTATTTTTCAAAACATTTATCTCATTAGTGGTGGCATGTAAAGCATGATGAGAAATAGAATCATTTTTCTTATTCTTTTTGGAAACTTTTTCTTTTTCAACAATTTTTCTTTTAAAGAAGTTTTCTTGAAAAGCAACTTTCTTTTATTTTTTCACCAAAACAATTTTATTTTTCAAATTTGTGTTTCCTTCACAAAGATCATTTAATTTAGACATTAAGGAAACATTCTCATTTTTCAAAATTTCATTCTCTTTTTCAATGCATGCAACTTTATTTTTAAAGAATCATTTTCATTAAGCATGCAATCAAAATTCTTTTTCAAATTTCTATTATCTTTTCTAAGCATGTCATATTTCTCTAATAGTTGTTGACAAAATGAAGCAAGTTCATCATATGACATGTCATTATCTTCTACCTCGGATTCGGTAGTTACCTCAAAGGGGTTATCCCTTGGACCATGTAGCACACGTTGGAGGTATCGCTTCCAACATCCGAGTTGCTCCCTGCATAGTATTGTTCATTTTCGCCAAGGGAGAGAATTTTGTTCCAAACTACAAAAGCCGAATCAATGTTAGAAACCCTAGATAAATATTCATCATTTAGGGTACTCTTCAAAGCATGAATGGCCTTTTTGCATTAGCCTCAAAATTTTTACCATTTAAACAATATGAATCTTTAGTAGTGGCAAAATAAACATGAATCCCTAAGGCATTGAAGTACAACGACATCTTAACCTTCCAAGTTTGGATGTTAAGAATGTCAAAAGTGGGAGGTGACATGAAATCCATTGTGTGTGTACAAAATATTGTGATTAGCCTAAAAATGAGGATCTTTAACTCTAGGTTGTAAGACCCAAATCAAGAGCACTTGGCTCTGATACCAATTGTAAATCACCTAAAGGGGGGTGAATAGGTGATGGCTAATCTAATGGTCACTAAATGCGGAATTAAAAACTATTATGATGCAAATTAAAACTATTACACTAAACACCAAGTTTAACACAAGAGTGTAGCCGAATTTTTCGTGAAGAGCTCTGGACTAACTCCTCAAGATTCCTCTAAATAAGAGTTGAGGTGCCGCGTTGGCTCTCTTGGTTGAAAACTAGTGTTAGCAAACAATCCCCAAGCATATAACAATTTAGCACAAAATGAATATCAAGCATGTAAAAATAAACACAATAATAGCATGCAATATATAAACAAGTAAGAGAGAGAGAGAGAGAGAGCAATCGTAAACACAAGGGATTTGTTTCGAGGTTCGAGCACCCTTGCTCTACGTCCCCGCCTTCACACTTGAAGGATTTCCACTATAAACCGATCCCACCGGATCACTCGGTGCCGCAACACCTACAAGGAGTTCCCACTAGAACTCTTGGACTCTCTAGTCCAGTACACACCGCAAGCCCACTAGCTCGCCGAGGCCGCACCTCAAACACCAAGTTCGCACTCGAACTCGAAACACCGCGAACACACTTGTTCGCCTCCTCAAAGAACAAAGATGGAACTTTGGTGATCACAACACTTTGATCACCTAAAATCCTCTCACAACAAATCCCTATAGGTAGATATAGCAATGGATAGCTCAAGTGTTGTGTGAGAAAACAAGGAAAGAGATGGTGGAGGAAAACTCAAGAAAATCTCTTTTAAACACTCTTGATAAAACTCCCCTTTTGATTGGAAGTATTAGCTCTCAATTTAGTGGAGAAAACTCTCTTAATAGAGTAGGAAAAACTAGCTCAAAAACCCACTAAAAATCTTATAGAAAACAGCCCCCAAATGCCCCAATTTATAGAGCTAGAAAACTAGCCGTTGGGGTCCAGGTGGCCTGTCGGTCGACCGTCTGGTCGACCGGCCAACGATCATTTTTCAGACCGTTGAGCCAGTGGTCGACCGGCCGGTCGACCGTGGCTAGGATACAGAGAGCACTGCTCTCTGTCCGGTCGACCGGTCGGTCGACCGGGGCCTTTCCAGAGAGCAGAGCTCTCTGGACGGTCGACCGGGTCGGTCGACCGGCCCTCCTGCCAGAACAGGCGTGCACGTCTGTGCACGTCGGTCGATCGCCCGGTCGACCGACTTCAGACTTCGGTCGACCGGTCGGTCGACCGGCTGAAGCCTGGAAACTAAATTCTGGGAATGAAAATGTTGACATTTTGATTGAAATAAAATCTCATAAAATCACAGAAAATCTATAAAAATAGTTTTACCAATATACTTTGATAAACAAACATTGTTGCACAAAATCAAGATATGTTACAATCAATTTGGACTATTTTGTAACTTAGAAAATTTGGCTCAATGCAAAAACTGTATTTTTCCAAAATCGATTTTCCAAAACTTCTCCAAATACAAAAATAAGATATTTAAACAACATTTAAAGCATAGAGTGTATGGATATGATCCAATACACAAACATGATGAAATATCTATGTTTTTGACATTAAGCTCTAAATACGGTTTTGGTTAAAAACATGTAAACTTAGAATACCAAAAACCACACCGGTATTTTTCCAAAATGAAATTCTTTTATGAAAACTTATCTAAAGCAAGAGTGTGTGTGTATATAGTATACTTGAGCAATCCACCAACTATTCTATCCTTTACATTTTAATCTAAAACAAAATCTTAACTAAAACAAACCTAGACTCAAGTCTTGATCTTGAAGTCTTCACTTGAAGTCTTCTCATTTTCTTGACTTGGTCCAAACACGATCCACCGAGCTAGACTCCTGTTGAGTACATGATGTGATCTTGATGCATAGGCTCGTGAATCAAACGGTGCTAGCTCCAAAATTTGACTTTAAATCCTTTGTTGAAGCTCCACACCTACTAAGATCTTGATCATGAATCTGTCACTAATTAAACACAAGATCATTAGTATTATAACTACATGAGTTGATCATCATCAAAACTAGAGTGATGGGCCTTCGGGCCAACACTTTTGACTCAACTTCTAAATGTGAAATATGTATTCAAGGCAAACATGTCCGAACACCTTTCCACTCTATCACAAGAAATTCTGAACCCCTCAAACTTATTCACAGTGATGTCTGTGACTCGAACAGAGTTCTCACCTGAGGCGGTAGAAGATATTTTGTGATATTTATTGATGACTACTCCAAATTCTGTTACATCTATCTACTTAAATCAAAGAATGAGTCTCGGTTGGTATAAGGTGTATAAAGCCGAAGCTGAGAACCAATTTGAATAGAAGATCAAAATTCTAATAACTGATCGTGGGGGGAGTATACCTCAAATGATATGACAGAATTCTGCCAAGAACACGATATTATTCATGAGGTAACTGCTCCCTACTCGCCTCAATCCAACGGTGTAACTAAAAAAAGAACAGAACACTGATGGACATGGTACTGCATGTTACTCAGCTCAGGTGCACCTGAAACCTTTGGGTGAAGCTTTCCTTTCTGCCTATTTTATACTCAATAGGGTTTCCTAAAGAGACTCTGACATTATTCCATATGAACGTCAGAAAGGGAGAAGTCCTAACATACATTTCTTCAAAGTTTGGGGTTTTCTGGCTAAGGTTTCAATGCTGGAACCGAAGAAAAGAAAAATTGGCCCCAAGACTGTTGATACTATCTTCATCGGATATGCAGTAGATAGCAATGTTAAGCGATTCCTAGTGGCTAACTCTGAGATCAGTGAAATTTCCAACAACACCATCATTAACGCTAGGGATGTTGTCTATTTTGAGAACATTTTTCTCTCAAATCTATAATCCCTAGTGGTCCTCCTTCTAACTTTGATATCCCTTCTTCTAGTTTTGCTCCTACCAATGATTTTGAACCTAGAAGGAGCAAACGAACTAGAACTCTTGCATCCTTCGATGATGACTTCTTTACCTATCTTGTGGAAGGTGATCCTAGCTCTTCAAGGAAGCAATGGACTCTTCTGAATCTCCTTCTGAAAAGAAGCCATTGATAGTGAGATCAAGTCTATAATAGAGAATAACACTTAGATTCTCACTGACCTTCCTTCAGGATACAAATATGTAGGTTGTAAATAGATCTTCAAGAAGAAACTCTGACCTATTGGCATTGTCGATAAATACAAAGCCAGATTAGTTGCCAAGGGTTTCACCCAACAAAAGGGTATTAACTTCTTTATACCTATTCTCCTGTTACCAGAATCTCTTCTATCAGAATCCTTCTAACACTTATATCAATTTATAACATGTTCATTCACTAAATGGATGTCATGACTGCTTTCCTGAATGGCAATCTTGAAGAAGAGATTTATATGGACCAACCAGAAGGATTCATTACCAAGGGACAAGAAAATAAAGTGTGCAAACTTGTGAAGTTATTGTATGGACTTAAACAAGCATCTAAACAATGGCATCAAAAGTTTAACAAAGTTATTGCACAATTTAGATTCACTGCCCATGAAGATGACAATTGCATATATTCTAAGAACTTTGGCAATGAGTATATTATCTTTTGTCTATATGTAAATGATATTCTTATCCTTGGAACTCTTGATGCAATCCAAAGAGTAAAGGATTATCTTTCCAAAAATTTTGATACAAAGAATCTTGGTCCTGCTATATGATATTGGGAATGAAAATATCTAAGACCTCTAATTGAATTTCTTTGAGTCTAGCTCATAATAATAAAAGAATACTTCAAAAATTTGATTTTTATAACTCTAAACTAATTTCTACACCCTATAATTCTTCAATTGCTTTGAAGTAGAACACGGGTGAGCCTGTGTCTCAGCTGAAATACTCTTAATTAATAAATTCACTTCTCTATATTTCCAACAAGACTACGCCTGACATCTCTTATGCAGTAGGTAGATTAAGTAGATACACCAGTAACCCCAGTAGAGAACACTGGACTACACTAGAGAGAGTTTTCAGATGTCTTAGAGGCACAATTGGCTATTATCTGACTCACACTGGATATCCTGATATTATGGAAGGTTATAGTGATGTCAACTGGGTCACTAATTCCAACATTGTTAAGTCCACTTCCGGATATTTATTCATATTTGGTGGTGCTGCTGTGTCCTAGAAATCCTACAAACAAATAGTGATTGCTAGGAGCACCATGGAGTTCGAGCTCATTGCTCTGGACACAACTTGCTTTGAAGCTGAATGGTTAAAGGATCTTTTATCTGAATTCTCTATTGTGCATAGACCCACACTTCTAATTTCAGTTCAAACTGATTCAAGGTCCACCATTGAGATTCTAAAACAAGATAATACCAGTAAGAAGATGAACAAACATATTCAATTCAGGCTTAAGTCTGTTCAGTACCTATTGGGCAAAGTTGTGCTTTTTGACTTTGTAAAGTCTGAGAAAAATGTTGCTGACCCATTGACTAAGGGTCTTTCTAGGAGTGTGGTCCTAGAATCATCAAGGAAGATGGTGTTAAGCCCATAGTAGAGTTCACCGATAGCGGTAACCCAACCTACTTGATTGAAAGTTTATTTCATGAAAGAGGTTCAATGTGGTAGAAACAAGTTGGACTTTTGATACTCGTGTGGAGCATCGACCCGGATATGTTTATATCATATATGTAGCATTATAGCTACTATCCCTTCTCTATGGTGATGATGTTCTTATGATACAGCTAGATAAGGACGAGTTAAACTCTTAATAAGTCCAACGCATGTACTGTGGAGTGTATACTATCCAGCAGTATCCTTGGAGGACTTATCTACGTGAGAGGAACCGTGATGACTACGGTTGGGGGGGCAGGGCTGACTCTAGAAACTCTCATGAGTCGGTTATTGAGAGCATGACCTTTAACGCTCAACCTGCTCGCTCAATAGATGAAAACTTACTGTGTTTCTTTCATTAATTTCTGGTTAAAGAGGTCTAATTCAAGGCGTAGTCCATTATATCTCTCAGGTGGTGATGAAATTCACTAAGGGTAGATTCAAGGCCGCAAGGTATCGACCCCAAATCCATAGTATGATGTTGCCCAATTTCACTCGTGTTTTATGATGTGATGATTTGATTGTTATTTATTGTTGATTTGTTTTATCTTCCCTGAAACTAAAGTTTTCGGGGGGCGGGGACTGTTGGATGTGTTTTGAGTTGGACGAAAAACTTGAGTTTCCCTCTTATTTAGCTTTAGTTTTAGTCCCACATTAGATATGAGATGGGAAGTTTGGTAGTATATATACTGATCGAGCCAAACCTGCACAAAAAAACATAGAAATTTAGAACAGTGCTAGGTCCTCAATTCTACCGTGTAGCATAGGGCTAACGGGTCGTGATCCCACAAGGAGGGACAGCGATAGAAGCGTTGTGTAAGTTTCTTCTTTTAATTTACCAAAACTAGTTAATACTTATCTTCTCAGTTTATAAAAGAAAATAAAAATGTTAAGTTAAGTTAAGAAGGAGATGGTAGAAGAAGAGATTATGGTGCTGTTGTTTTATTTATATATAAAAAAGAAAGACTAAAAAAAGAAAATTATAAGTCTAAACTAATGAACTGAAAAAGAAAACAAAAAAAATACTTACCTTTACCGTTGAATCATAACAAAGACTTACCTCAGCATGAAGTAAAGCAAAGAAAATAGAAAGAGCAACTTGAACACGGTGCTTGGCCAGATTGAGTACGATGAAGAAAAATGGGAAAACTCCATTGATGTCACCTTCAATATAAGTCTCTCGAAAAGAATTACAATAGTGTCACTCTACAATAATTCTTCCTCTCTTTTCTCATGTAACTCTCTCTAACCTAAAAGAAAATAAAAAAAAATTACATTGAAGAAGAAAAGAAAAAAAAACCTAAACTAAAGCGCTCTCTCTGAGATGGTGTGTCATCTGCCTTCGAGCTATGAGGGTATTTATAGGAGAAAATCAGAGGGATAGAATGCCTATGAAGATAGGAAGAGTTGGATATTTCTGAATTTGAATTCTTCCCTTATCTTCAAACTTGATTTGATTTATCTAGAAATTCAATTCTGATCTGCAGGCTATTGGCATGTTAATTTCTAAATATCACTTATCAAATAATATAATTTGAACAAGTAATCAACAAAAAAATTGTATCCCTTTAAGTCTTCTTTTTGTAGCATCTTGAATCATCATATTTGACCTTTGGTAGTGAAAGTTATGATTAAAACACTAAACAGTATCTAGCCTGAATCTGAATCTAGATTGCTTCATCTTATCCGTTGATCTTCTCTCAATCCATTTATCTTCTTGGATTTTCAATTTGTCTTCTAGAATTGATAAGATATTCATTTATCTTCAGCGAAACAGATAGGGTCTTCAAATAATCTATTTTTTCTTTGAAATGAGATGATATTATCTTATCTAATATATTCAGTTTTCAGATAAGATAGCTTCTATAACCTTTGGATTTGAATCGATCCCTTTTCTTTTGAACTTTTGAATTTAATTGGATAAATTTCATGATTATCTTCTCCATATCATACCCTGCATGAATTAAGACATTAAGACAAGTTATTTGTAATATTCATTACAGAATATATGTAGGAATTTTATAATATTTATGCAATATATGTGTCCAAACACACCCCCACACTTATCTTTTGCTCGTCCTCGAGCAAAACAAAGAGAGAAGAAAAACTAAACTAACTCACTTTCGGAGGAATCACGGTTGCACTTAGCACGCGCAACAAGCCGTTAAACCTCTAGGTTATCCCTAGAGGACGAGTTATGTCTCGTGAGGGTTTTCAGTGGATTGTACCCACAAAATCCATAAAGAAAAAGAAATGAATTGTTAGTATTTTTTTTAAAAAACGTATTTTTGAAAGGAAAAAATATTTGAAGTATTAATGTAAAATTTCAAGTAATCTATAAGTCATAGGATTATCAAAACTTAGTTATTCCTAAACTTAGTCTTTATTCAAAAACTTGTTTTCAATCAAGGTAAAGATTAAAATTGTATTTCTCATCTAATCTATTATTTTATCCTAAGTCATATGCATTTTGTGACCGTGAAAATTTGGCTCAGGATTCATCTACTCTAAATCTTATGCCTTATTATTTTCCTTTCTTTTTTTTGCTTTTTCTTTTTTTAATTTATGGCGGTAATATCCCTTAGCTCTATTAGGCTTTCTAATTTGCCCATTTAACGAGCCTTAGTCGATGACTCCCAAACTAGACGGTTTTAGGGCACCGGGTGAGGAAGCACCCCGAGGACTTAGGACTCGAGCAAACAAGGCCACAAAACTAAGGATTTTTATTTATATGAATCACTTTAGGCGTGAATATTTATGCTTTATGAGGCACAAATACCCAGCTTAATCAGAGGATTTTTTTTTGATATATGTATGTATATATATATATATATTTATTTATATAAGGCATAAGAATCTTTGTTTTAGAACCCTAAGTGTGTAAGTGTATAAAGTATGCATATTTCATCAAGGTAAAAATCAAGACTAAATTACTTTTTCAAATTTTTTTTCTAACCTCAAAATCAAACAAATAATTTTATTTTGACCAAGTATAAGAAATCCTAATTATGATCCTCTTATTCCTTAAAATTAAGTTAATTTTTTACAAAAATAAGTCAAAATATTATTTTCCTTTTAAATTTTTTTTTAAGGTTTTAAAGAAAGATTATTATTATTATTATTTAGATTAGTGAAGTTAGCATGTTAGTAAACCCTCCCCCACACTTAACTCATGCATTGTCCTCAATATATGAATGAAATGTAATAATACATGAAAAAAGAGAAAGGGAAGGAAATTGTCACCTCAAGGTGGTGGTTCCGGTGGTGGTCTTATTGGGCCAAGCGTTTCTGCCCAATCTAGATATTGTGAATTTTCATGAAACCCACCTTTCATCACCTCTTTCTTATTAATATTTTTATAATCCCCAATATGAATAGGATCATGCAAGATCCTAGCAAGAAATTTTTTTCGGTTATATGAGCAGTCTTGGGATATCATCACAGAGTCATATTGATCTAAACCTTGGTCCAACAATGGAATGTGATTTTGTGAAATGGATGATTTGGGCTCAACAATAAAGGGAATGGGAACCGATACTGACTCGGAATAAAACTCAAATCAAGTTTAGATTCGAGAGTAGAATTGGTTCATGAGTATGGTCCAAATCATAGAATTGAAGTTCACATTCATTTTCCAATAATGAAAAGTGACTATCCAATATAGTTGGTTCATGTTCAAGCTCTAGGGGGATAGGAATCAGTGTTGGCTTCGGAATTGGGTGCAAATCGGGTAAGAAAATTGGAGTCAGCATTGATTCAAAAAGTGGAACTGAATCACAATATTGGGAATCAGTATCACATTCATCTTCAAGTTCAATCTCATTGAAATGAAAATTTACCAATTTATCTATGGGTTGATATTGGTCAAGTTCAAATTTATGTGGTGAAATCGAATCTTGGTTAAAATCTCCAGGATACCATGATTCTTCGTCAATATGGTTAGGAGAATCAGGAGTGATCGAAAATGTGTTAGGTAGAGTTTTCTCATTCCTATCATTAATTGTTTTGACCAAATGACTCACTTTTCCTTCTAAGCTATTGAGAGATTGGAGACGATCCATTTGGGATTGAATACAATCATTTTGGGATTGAATCATGAATTTCATATTCTTTTCTAAGTCAAGAGGTTCTTCTTCTTGTGGTTGGACTTGGAAATTAGAGTAAGAATCTTAGATTTGGGAATTGTTTGGGATAATTGAGTCCGCTATGATTTGTACTTGTCGTGTGGACTCAAGGAAGGCTTCAAAAGTCTTTTCTAAAGAAGATTTCTCTTCTATAGGTTGGTCTTGGTATGGATTATATGAAGTTGTTTGTTGGTAAGTTTGTTGATAGTAAGACTCAGAGGAGTTGTATCCCCATAGACTCGGTGAAGAGTGGTAATGATTGTCCCATTCTTGTTCATAGTACTGGGATTGGGGCATATATTGATTCGGATAAGACCAATCTGGAACACATGGTTGGTTAAAGTTATGATATGCCGTGTTGGTAATATCCGAAGAAGCGATTGATGTGTAATATAGATTACCATTAAAATTGAAAAAATTGTTGTTATAAGCCATATCAAATAATAAAACACAAACAAAGAAAAAAAACAAACAATAAGCAAACAAAAAAGAAAAAATTTTAACCTAAGTTAGGGCAGACCTTTGACCTAGACGACTCCTAACTGGTTAGACTGTCCATAGGAGGTATAATGCAGACTTTGACCACAAGCTAATCAGTCAGGTCAGGGTAAGATTGGTGGGAGGTTATCCGTCAAAGACGTTCCTTAATTAAGTAACCACCAACCTTCGGGCTTTCTGCCCTAATCCCCTTCCTAGACACTGATTTGGCAGGAGTCAAATTCCAACACCTTTTACCCTTAGGATAATCTCCTAATTGAGTCCGAGATGTCCCTAGGGCCAACGTCTACTCATTTTTAGTTAGGTTTGGGTTAGTGAGTGAGGATATTGTTTGTGGACTAAGGGAGGGTAATGACTTTCCCACCTTATCTTGTTTATAGGACAAGCCCTTAGATCAATTTAGTGCAGTGTACAAGAAAAGTAACACTTAAGCAATGTAAACAATCCAAAAGTGTTCTTATACTAGATGCTATGCACAAGTACCTTTGCTCCAGCACTCTTCAACAGTAAATAGAAAATGTAATGAAATAGACATGTGCCTAAATGCAAAGTCTAAATCATTTTAGCATTTACAATCATCATTTACTGTTGAGGTTAGAAAGTAAATACAGTGAATCAAATAAGGAAATAAATACTACAGATATTTAAATTGCACAATTCAGCCAACCTGTAGATAATACAGGTTAGTAGTTCACTCAGTTTGCCAAGGACTATAGCAAATCTGAGGGCTTCTTAGCTCTGCTTTCTTGAGCAGAGTCCAAGGCCACTTATGTGTCCACTACAGCAAGAATTCCTTATTGTTAAATCTGTACAAAAAACAAAGAAGAAAGTTAACCAAAAATTAAATTTTAAAGAGAATTACTTACCGTCCCTCCCCGGTAATGGCGCCAAAATTATGATCGAGCCAAACCTGCACAAAAAACATAGAAATTTAGAACAGTGCTAGGTCCTCAATTCTATAGTGTAGCCTAGGGCTAACGGGTCGTGATCCACAGGGAGGGACAGCGATAGAAGCGTTGTGTAAGCTTCTTCTTTTAATACAAAAACTAGTTAATACTTATCTTCTCAGTTTATAAAAAGAAAATAAAAATGTTAAGTTAAGTTAAGAAGGAGATGATAGAAGAAGAGATTATGGTGCTGTTATTTTATTTATATAAAAAAAGAAAGACTAAAAAAAAGAAAATTATAAGTCTAAACTAATGAACTGAAAAAGAAAACAAAAAAAAATACTTTCCTCTACCGTTGAATCATAACAAAGACTTACCTCAGCATGAAGTAAAGCAAAGAAAATAGAAAGAGCAACTTGAACACGGTGCTTGGCCAGATTGAGTACGATGAAGAAAAATGGGAAAACTCCATTGATGTCACCTTCAATATAAGTCTCTTGAAAAAGAATTACAATAGTGTCACTCTACAATAATTCTTCCTCTCTTTTCTCATGTCACTCTCTCTAACCTAAAAGAAAATAAAAAATAAAAAAATTACATTGAAGAAGAAAAGAAAAAAAACCTAAACTAAAGCTCTCTCTCAGAGATGGTGAGTCATCTGCCTTCGAGGTATAAGGGTATTTATAAGAGAAAACTAGAGGATAGAACGCCTATGAAGATAGGAAGAGTTGGATATTTCTGAATTTGAATTCTTCCCTTATCTTCAAACTTGATTTGATTTATCCAGAAATTCAATTCTGATTTGCAGGCAGTTGGCGTGTTAATTGCTGAATATCACTTAACCACTAATAGAATTTGAACGAGTGATCAACAGAAGAATTGTAGCCCTTTAAGTCTTTTTGCTGTAGCATCTTGAATCATCAGATTTAACCTTCGGTAGTGAAAGTTATGATTAAAATACTAAACAGTATCTAGCCTGAATCTGAATCTAGATTGCTTCATCTCAACCGTTGATCTTCTCTCAATCCATTTATCCTCTTGGATTTTCAATTTGTCTTCTAGAATTGATAAGATATTCATTTATCTTCAGCGAAACAGATAGGGTTTTCAAATAATCCATTTTTTCTTTGAAATGAGATGATATTATCTTATCTGATATATTTAGTTTTCAGATAAGATAGCTTCTATAACCTTTGGATTTGAATCGATCCCTTTTCTTTTGAACTTTTGAATTTAATTGGATAAATTTCATGATTATCTTCTCCATATCATATCCTGCATGAATTAAGACATTAAGACAAGTTATTTGTAATATTTATTACAGAATATATGTAGGAATGTTATAATATTTATGCAATATATGTGTCCAAACATATACCAACTCCTCCCATGCCTATTGTTATAAGTGTTGGGCCATGGGCCACATGCGCGCACACACGCCAAACTGAACTGGGCCGGATCGGGTTTGGGTTCCGGTGGCGTGGTCCACGACCTGCGAACACGAATGCAGTTCGATTCAAAGAGCTCTTGAACCTGAATTTTTTTTTCAGTTTTTCTATTTTAATTTTGTATATAAAACTTCTGTTTTGATTTTCTTGGATTTTCTATTCAGTGTTGACCCACTCTCCGAATCTGCTCGGGAACTGCATGATCGTGTGCAGATTTGGAGCAAGTCTATTACAACTGCTGAACTCTTAGAATCTATAAATAGCTTCTCGCAGTTCAGTTAGTTACCTGTAAAAAAGAAAATTCTGCAGAATTCTGTCTCCCTCTTCCAAAATTCTTTCTTACAAAATTCTGGTTCGGTTTTGGGTGATTTCTCTGGTGATTTCTTTTATATATGGGCAACACATTTTCATCTGAGCAGAGACCTACCTCTTCGTCTGAGGCTGGGTGCTGGTGATCTACCATGAGCTTTTCCCGCTAGGAGAGGAGGTCATTCTAAGGTCCGGACAATGGGCCGATCATCTATCTTTTAAGACAATGCTTTTGTACGACTGTCACCCCAGGCCAGCAAATTTAACATTTCATTTAATTAATTTATATTAGTTGCATGCTTAGGACAAGTAATTAATTTGATTAAAATTTATGTTTTAATCTGTTGCATGATTTAAGATTTAAAATTTAAAAATATTGTTATATATCCAACATTTGAAACCTAAATCTGAGTAGAAGCCAATAAGAAAAAAGATTTCAACCTGAACTCGAGTCTGAACCCGGATCTTTATCGGGTTCGGGTTTGGGTGTGGCATGGATCTGACCTGAATCTGACCCGTTTATATCCTTAGGTGTGCATGTGATAGGACCATGGTTCCCTAGTATAGAAAAAACATATAAGGTCAATTTAAAATTGTCGTTATATGGAAATGACGCCCGATGTCTTTGCAAGTGACATTGTAAGTCAAAACCTAGGATGTCGGTTTTAAAATAACGTCTTAC
Source organism: Agave tequilana (assembly GCA_038442645.1). NCBI lineage: Eukaryota > Viridiplantae > Streptophyta > Magnoliopsida > Asparagales > Asparagaceae > Agave > Agave tequilana. The sequence goes on along the minus strand of JAVJIF010003938.1, from coordinate 40,041 downwards.
ACAAATGGTATAACATCGGTTCATATAAGAACAGACGTGGTATATGAATTTACTTTTTAAAAAAAATGTTCTCATCCCAGCCACCGGGGTCATTCTCGTCGCCGCCACTGGCCAATTTTCAACAACAACAAATGTTCTTATCCGGCGTTGATGGGGGCGGGTTTTGGCACCTCAAAGCGATGGAGGAGGACGTTGGCAAGAAGGAAGATAAGGTCGTTGGATAGTCAACTATGGAGGCAGCAGCGGTGGGGAGCTAGAGGCAGTCGAGGTGGGGGAGGAGGAGGGAGGGGTAGTGCTTGTAGGTAGTGCTCTGCTCGGAGCAGAGCTTGCTGCGATACTAGAAGTACACCCTCCGCCTCAGCAAGATCATAAGTAATCAAAAGAGCCTCGTCAATCATGGGGCTCCACTCTTCAACATGCAGTTTTCCTGCTAAATTCCATTCTCGTACAACCCAAAGAACATCATATAATTTGGAGGCCTTGCATGAGCCGAAGCCAATTTGGCCTGCCCAGGATGATCTTCTACACTTCAGCCCAGAAAATGAACACGAAAATTATCCAAATTGATCAACATGGGCACTCCCAAAATCACATCTTTAAGCGAAAACCACCCAAAAAATTAAAAATTTTAAAAAAAAACTCACCACCATAATTGTAGTTCTCGATGGAACTTGCTGAGGTTGTCGAGGTGGAGAGAAAGGGTTTCTTGGCAGTGGCTGTTGGGGACGAATACCTCCCCAATTCCGATCCCGATGAGCCGCAAGATCAATACTGAGCACACATGATAGATAATAGATACACAAGAAGAAAATACCATGATTTTTACGTGGTTCGGCAAAATTTTGGCCTACTCCATGGGGTACCGATCCAAAAGATCACTATAGAAGATAAAATATAAGGATTACAAGAGAGAACACTCATCTCTCTAACCTTTCCCTCTCCCTCTCATAGCACTCTCTCACATCCATCTCTCATTCTCACATAATGAAAGGAACCAAGTCCACCTCTTACATTCCAAAGAGGTCCTTATATAAGTGGTAGCCCACACCACTTACACTTCCCAATAAATAAGAAATCCAAAGAGTCATACTGTAGACGAAGATTCATACATCGGATACGAGACACAACCCTAACAATCTCCACCTTGGCTCAAAACCGGTGAGCCATATAACCCGGAGAAACTCTGCTGTTCTCGCCATCCACTTCACAAACAAAACCTAGACATGCACCTACTCTACCTCCCAGAAACAATCTTGTACAATCATCACCGTCTCCAACTGAGCACTGATGATCACTACACTTGTCTCACACCGGATAACTGCGATCACAATACCATGCTCCACCTCGGTACCTCGGTGAAAAAACCATGACCCTCCAAGACAAAACCTGATTGCATAACCACATGTGACACCATGTTTTGAAGTAACCCGCATCCAATAATCATGAGATACAACATCGTACCTCACCCCTACAATCAGCCACACCATCAACCTCCTGATCAACCCGACCTGTACTCGGTCTCCTTGATAACTCGTTGATTCCTCACCCATATGTACACGACCTTCTTAAAGTAATGGAATTTCATTGATCCGCTTCCATCATCGTGTCCAGAATACTAAAAAACATAGGGTTTGATTCTTGGATCACCTGAATCTGTCACCGATTCCCTGATCTGGCACCCGATCAACCTCAGCTGTTGATCTGCTTAACCCATCTCTTGCTTTCAATTGCTCCACCTGGCGTTTGGTGTTTGAAACCCAACACCAAATCCAAACTCCCATGTGAATCCATCACATATACCAAGGGGGGGAGAGAGAGAGACCTCTTCTGATGTTTGGTGTTTATCCCCACACCAAAACCTAAATCAACTTTTCATCTCCTTCTTCCTCATGCGACGTGAAGCTGAAGAGTTTGAGAACCCAAGCGCCTCGAGCATCTTCCTCCTTGATGCCTCCACTCACCGGACTTTACCGTCGGCCTCCCACGCTCCCCCTCGCCACCGCCGCGACATGCCACTACTCCAGAGCACCACTGCGCACCACCAACCTCAATGTCGAGTCACTGCACGCCTCCAGCGCTTCCATCATGAGCTGCCATAGCCTCCCACCGCCACCACTTGCCACACATGTTCATCAGCCCATCTCCAAAGCTCCATCCGCTCCACCAAGGATGAACCATTCCCAACATCCCCGTTCTTCAAATTCGCTGCTCTAGCTTCTTCTTCTTAGTCTTGATGCCTCCGTCGATCACCATCATCGACTTGACATCACCTTCTATTTGTGTACTCCCCTATAGATTCATCACCATAGCTCTGATACCACTTGTTGGGGATGGATGCCTCCTTTATTTCGATCTCGATGAGCCACAAGATCAATGTCGAGCACACAAGATAGATAACACATACACAAGAAGAAGATACCATGTTTTTTTATATAGTTCGACCAAATTTTGGCCTACTCTATGTTGCACCGACGCAAGAGATCACTATAGGAGATAAAATACAAGGATTATAACAGATAATAGTCATCTCTCTAACCTTTCTTTCTCTCTCTCATTGCACTATCTCACATCCATCTTTTATTCTCACACAATGAGAGGAACCAAGTCTGCCTTATTCATTCCAAAGAGGTCCTTATATAAGTAGTAGCCCACACCACTTACACTTCCCAATAAATAGGGAATCCAAAGAGTCATGCGATTGATGAAAAGTCATACACCAGATACGAGGCACAACCCCAATAGTGACCCTCCGGCTGTTGAGCCTCGCATCATCGATGGTGCTCTCAGACCCTTCAGAATAATGAAATTGAAGGAGAAATAAGTTGGACAGAAAGAAAATGAGAGAGATAAAAATTGTTCTTTTGTTAAAATTTGAAATTTACCTTTAGCGATTAGAAAGAGGAGATAGAAGAAATAGGAAGGAAGATGGAGAGGTATTGTGTGGTTCGAGCAGAAATTGCGATGTTTGAAATCTATGGGGAATTTGAGAGGTAATATGAAATTTTTGGTGAATTTGAGAGGGAAGGGGGAAAAACGTCAGTTCTATCCTGACATGTATTTTCCATTGATTTGAATTAGAAAAAACTTACAAAAATTTGTAGAAAATTAAAGTAATAAAACAAAGATTATAAGAATTCTCTGTTGGAAGATTATGAGAAAGTGTGCCAGTAGGAGTCCGGTGAGCATGTGATCACTTTGTCCCTTTTATGATGTTAGCAACGAATCTTGAAGTCTTCTGTTAGGAATTCCTTCTCGTCTAATTCTAGAGATTTCTTATGAGTGGAAGAATAAGGTGTTAAAACCCTGAAATTATCCTTTGAAATTCACCTAAAGAGGGTGAATAGGTGAATCTAATGCGGAATGCAACAATATAAGGAAAACAATCCAAAAGGTTAACTCAAAGTGAGAAGTGAAACAGAATTCCCAATTAAGGGCTCTAGAACTTCTCTTCTTAATTTCTCTAAATAAGAGTTGAAGTGCACAATTGCCTTCTTACTTGTATGAGGGAAAACCGATAATCCAATAATCAATAGCAATGTAGTAAGTGCAATATGATAGTAAGAATGAAAATTGCAAGTATGAGTACAAGTATAACAAATGAAAGTAGAAAAAAGAATAAGAGACAACGCAATCACAAACACAAGCCGTTTGTTTTAAGGTTCGAGCAACTTGCTCTACGTTCCCGCTTTTACTCGTGAAGGATTTCACTATCTACTAAGGATCACCACAAAGGCAAAACAATTACAAAGTCTACTCAAAACTCGGAGTATACAACTCTAATTCTCATTCTTCTACACACGAGGTAGCACTAAGCCAATTGTGCTTCATAAGCTCTTGGCAACCACAAATATCACAAAGTCTCTCTTTACAACTACTAGGATTTTAAGTGGAGAAATGAAGCTCAAAGAAGTTTGTGAGAGAAAAATCCAGTGAAGAAGGCAATCTTTAAGAGCTGAATATTTTAGAGAATGATTGAGAATTGAGAGCACTTTAATTAAAAAACTTGAGAAATAAAAACTTGATTTTTCTTGAAGGCTATATCTCAAAAACTTGAATAAACTTGTTCTTCTTAACTCTCCTTCTCAAATGGCATATATATATATATATATATAATATATATATATATATATATATATATATATATATATATATATATATATATAGACAATTGGTAAAAACAATTAGAAGAGAGTTCTAGCCTTAATCCAGGGTGATTAGGCCAAATAAAGCAAAAAAGCTGTTAAAGAAAGTCAGAAAACTGACAGTTCTTAAAAATATTGTTGTTACTGTAGTAGAACTACACGATCTGACCGATCAGTCAACCACTAACTGGTCAAAACTAGCCGTTACAGGCCACCGTTAACCGGGCGGTCAGCCGAAAAATCCAATAAGTTCTGATAAGAGATCGGTCGATCGGTCGGTCGATCAACTTGCCAAACTAAAATAACTGGCTAATGTCTCAGTTGACCGGTCGGTCGAACGACCCATGTGCACAAGTACAAGTGTATTTGTGTGCATAATCGGTCGACCGCTAACCAAGCCATTGTGCAAAACAATGAACACAAAGGCGGTCGACCGTCCAAGCCCAAAAATCAGGGAAAATATTATTTTTGAATAAGTAATATAAGTATAAAAAATATTTTGGCAACATATGTGTTGTAAAAAAACATTTATATACCTAGCTTTAAAAATATGAAAAAAATATGGAACATGTATCAATAATTAGCTTATGAAAACTAAGTTAAAACACTAAAACTTGAGAAACTTGTTTTTGAAATTTGTCTGCGTGTGTAGTTCTTCTTTGAGCATCAATTTAATATCAAAACTTAATATTTTAATATCTTATAAAAAATTACATTAGCTTCAAGTCTTCATTAGAGAAGGCTTCTCCAAAATACACCTTTTGATCATCTATGCTTGAATCTCTTCCTTGATTCAACTTGATCTCTGCAAACTTTTCTTTTAAGAAAGAATAAGTATTTTCTAAACTCTTGATCCCTGTAAGATTATAAACATTAGGACTTGAATAGTATCAAGTACCTTCCAAACTCTTGATCCCTGTAAGCTTATAAACATTAGAACTTAAATAGTACCAAATAACTTCATGTAGTTTTTATAGTACACATATATTGCATTATTTATTAGTATATTCCTACACTTATCTTGTAATAAATCTACTAATCACCTTGTCGTAATATTTAATTTATGCAGGATATGATTAATGAAGGAAGAAAAAATAATCCCAAATAAATACTAATTAAATCAAATTTATATATATCTATTTGGTTAGCTTAGAGAATCAACAAGGATAAATAAGGATAAAGGCAAATCCATAAATTCAAAAGCAACCCTATCAATATACAAAGGGATATCTAAAAGACTGAGACATATATTCAGAAGATTTAGAGAGATAAGATAGAATTCAACTGAAGATCAAGGGATAAACAAATATTTATCTCCAACCTTATTTTCAACCTTATCAGAAGATCTTTCTATTGGCTAGCAAATTTGTCCATATCTCCAACCTTCTTTTCAACCTTATCAGAAGATCTTTTTCTAGTGAGCAAGTGATTTTGTCCATATCTCTAACTTTATTCTCAACCTTATGAGAAGATCTTTTCTATTGGGTCAGCAATTTGGTCTCATTCTCAAGCACGCTCTCCCCTTCTCATTTCTCCTATAAATGCCTACAAATTCAGAGGCAAAGGAGCACCGCTCCAGCAGAGAACTAGGTTTAACTTTTTGTTCTAGTTTATCTTAGGTTTTTCTTTTCAAATGTAATTTTTTGATTTTTTATAGCGTAGTTTAAAGAGAGTTTCATGAGAGAAGGATAAGAAGAATTGTATTTAGAGTGATATTGAGTGAAATCTTCTTCTGAGAAATTTGTATTGAAAGTGACAACAATATAATGTTCCTTCTCCTCTTCATCGTTACTCAATCTAATAGATCACTACTTTATGCTATTCCTTCTCTTGTTCTGCTTTGCCTTACTCTGAGTTAAATCTTCGCAATGATTCAAGGTAATCATTTATCCAAAACAAGTAAGTGTTCTTTCTTTTTTTCATTTCATTTCTTAGTTTAACACTTCTCTTCTTCTTTATTCTTTTAATTTCATTCTCTTATTTCTTCTTTTAACTTAAAATAATTTCAAACCATCTTCTTCTCTTTTATTTTGCCTTCTTTCTTCTAATTTAACCTAGTTTTTTTAGTTTCAAAGCAAAGAAGAAATACTTTTAAACCGATTATAGTAATTTATAAAGAACTTACTAAAAGTTTTCATCGCAGTCCCTCCTTGTGCATCATGACCTGCATAGCCTTGCTATAGTGATAAAATTTAGCAATCTAACATGATCCTAAACTTTACATTTTTTGTGAAGGTTCAACTCGATCAAATTTTGGCGCCGTTGCGGGGGAGGGACGATAAGTAAACTTTTTAATTATTTAAAGGTTTAACTATTTTCTTCTCTTTTTTTGTGCAGGAGCTAAAATTTGAAAATTAATAGTTGCAGAACACATATAGAACCCTGAGCCTCTGCTCTAGAAAGCATAGATCAGGGCACCACTTTATTGCCGCGAAAACGTGACCAAAGCTGCATTTGCGTGGTAGTTGTGAGGGGCTACTAACCTGTTTTCTTATAGGTTGCTTGAAATTCTAATATCTATCTTCTGCCGTTATTAATTTTCCTTTTTAGTTCATTGTATATACTAATCCCAGCTCAATAATAACTTGGTTGATTGTAAATACTAAAAACAGTTTAGACTTTGCATCTTGGGTATTTGTCTATTTCGTTGCATTTATATTACTGTTGAAGAGTGCTGGAGCAAGGTATGTTTGCATCGCATGTAGCTTAGAAAACATACTTGTATGATTTATTGCTTAAGTGTTATTTAGCTATATACATGTATACGCAAACTAAAATAATCTACGGGCTTAACTTATAAACAAAATGAGGTCAGAAATCATTACACTTTCTTAGCCCAAAAACCATCTCCTCACTTACTATCCTATCCTAATTAAAACTGAGTAGATGTTGGCCCTATGAACATCTCAGACTCAATAGGAGATTGACCTAAGGAGGAAGTTGTTACAGTTTGACTCTAATCAAATCGGTGTCAAAGGTTGTGGATTGAGAGGCGAAACCTTAAAAAGCAGTGGTTTGGCATAATTAGGCCCATTGCTCAGGTGCGGATATCTCTCACTGATCTTTCTCTTATCTGGCTGCTTAACTTGTGGTCAGATTGCTGCAATATCCTCCAATGGACAGTCTAACTAGTTAGAAGTATCTAGGTCTAAGGTCTACCCAAACTAAAGCTAAATTTTATCTTTTGTTTATTTCTTTGTTTTTATTTTTGATATTTTTTTGTGTGATATGAATTATAATTATAATTTTTTTAATACATATAGTGATCCATACTTCACCCTGACCTCTTTTGACTTGGATATCACCAACCTGACATTTCATAAGTTTAACCAACCAAGTATGCCAGTTTGGTTTTATTCGAATCAACATATGCCCCAATCTCAATATTATGAATAAGACTAGAACAATCATTATCTCCCCTCTTCACCGAGTCAGCAGGGATACAACTCCCATGAGTTATATGGTCAACCACCTTACCAACAACCAGTTTCATATACTCCTTATCAAGATCAACCTATAGAAGAAAAATCTGAATTAGAAAAAAGTCTAGAAGCCTTCCTTGACTCCGGCGATAAATCTAAATCGGGGAAGACAACAACCCATCAAAATTTTCAAATCAAAGATCCGTACTCTATTTTTCAAGTCTCACAACAACAAGAAGAACCTACTGACAAAAGAGTATGAAATTTATGATTCAGTCCCAAAATGATTATGTTCAATCCTAAAACGAATATATCCAATCTATTGATAGGTTAGAAGCAAAAATGAGTCATTTGGTCAAAATAATTAATCATATGAATGAGAAAACCCTAGCTAATACATTATTGACCATTCTCGATTCTCCTAGCCATATTGATAGGAGTCAAGAATCATGGTATCTTAAAGATTTTAACCGAGATTTAGTTCCACCACAACATCTTGAACTTGACCAATCAAAAACCTGAGACAAATTGGCAAGTTTTCACTTCAAGGAAATTGAACTTAATTATGAATGTGATTCCGATCCCCCAACTTTGTGATTCAATTTTAATTTTTAAATTTATGTTGACTCCGCATCCTTACCCGATTTGGACCCAATTCTCGAGCCAACATTGATTCCTGTACCCATAAAACTTGAAATTAAACCACCTATTTTGGATAGTCACATTCCACTGATGGGAAAAATGTGAATTTTATTTTTTGATTTGGACCCAACTTTTGAACCAAATTCGACTCTCGAATCTAAACTTAATTTGAGTTATATTTCTGAGTCAATATTGGTTTTTGTTCCTTTCATTCTGGAGCCCAATTCATCAATTTCATTGAACCGCATTCATTTGTTGGACCAAGGTATAGATCATAATGACTCCGAGATATATTCCAAGATTGGTCATATAATCGAGATAATTTTAATATTAGGATCTTTCATGATCCTATTCAATTTAGGAGTAGTAACAATGTAATTAAGAAAGAGGTCATCAAAAGTGGGTTCCTTGAAAATTCACATCATTTACATTGGGCAGCAACGCTTGGCCCAATTCGACCACCACCGGTACCAACTTGAGGTAACATTTTTTCCTTCTCTCTTTTTTTTTTCATGCACATATGCATCCATTCATACATTGAGGACAATGCATGAGATAGGTGTGGGAGAGAGTTCTAACATCACATAAGTTTTCCTTTTCTTTTATTATAAAATATATATATTTTTCTTTCTTTAAAACTTATTAAAAAGCAAAATAATATTTTGACCTATTCTTGTAAGAACTTAAGTTAATTTTAAGGCATAAGAGAATCATAATTATTTCTTATACTTGGTCAAAATAAAATTATTTGTTTGATTTTTATGGTTAGAAAGAAAAATTAAAAAAGTAATTTAGTCTTGATTTTTACTTTTTGATGAAATATGCATCCTTTATACCTTACACACTTTAGATTCAAAAATAAAGATTCTTATGCCTTATAAAAAAAGAAAAAAATTAAATAATATATATTAAAAGATTTGTTTGATTAAGCTAGGTATTTGTGCCTCATAAAGCATAAGTATTCATATCTAAAAGTGGTCCATATTATAAATAAAAACCCTTAATTTTATGGCCTTGTTTGCTCGAGTCCTTAAGTCTTTAGGATGTTTTCTCACCCGGTGCTCTAAAATCGTCGAGTCTGGGAGTCACTGACCTAAGACTTGATACATAGGAAGATTAGAAAGTCTAATAGAACTAAGGAATATTATCATTAAAAATATATAAAAATAAGGCATAAGAGTTAAAATTGAAAAATCCTTAGTCAACACATTCATGGTCACAAGGTGTATATGATTTAGGATAAAATATGAGAAATATATTTTGTCTCCTTACCTTTATTGATAACAAGTTTTTGAATAGCGACTAAGTTTAGAAATGAAAAGTTTGATTTTTCCTATAACTTATAGATTATTTGAATTTTTGTAAAGAATACTTCAAATATGTTTTCCCTTTATCAAAATGAGTTTTCAAAATACTAAAACTTTATTTCTCTTTTTTATGAATTTTGTGTGTGTAATTCAATAAAAATTCTCATGAGACAAAACTCGTCCTTTAGGGGTAATCTAGAGGCTTAATGGATTGTTGCACATGCTAAGTGCAACCGTGATTCATTCGAAAGCGAGTTAGATTAGGTTAGCTCAATTTTACTTTTTATTTGTTTTGCTCAAAGACAATCAAAAGATAGGTGTGAGGGTGTGATCATACACATATATTTCATTATTTATTAGTATATTCCTACATTTATTTTATAATAAATCTGCTAATCACCTTTTCTTAATGTTTAATTTATACAGGATATGATTAATGAGAGAAGATAATACCCAATAAATATCAGTTAAATTGAATTTATATGAAATATATTTAGCTAGCTTGGAGAATCAATAAGGATAAACGAGGATAGAGGCAAATTCATAAGTCCAAAGGCAACCCTATCAATATATAAAGGGATATCTAAAAGATTAGGACGCGTTTTGAAAAGATTTAGAGAGATAAGACACAATCCAACTGAATATCAAGCGATAAACAAATATTTATCTTCAACCTTATTAGAAGATCTTTTCTGTTGACAAGCACTTTTTTTTATATCTTCAACCTTATCTCCAACCTTATCAGAAAATCTTTTCTATTAGGAAAGCGATTTTGTCCATATTTTCAACCTTATCTTCGACCTTATCAAAAAATCTTCTCTGTTAGGCCAGCGATTTGGTTTCTTCCTTAAGCGTGCTCTTCCCTTCCCATTTCTCCTATAAATATTTGCAAATTAAGAGGTAAAGGGACGCCACTCTAGCAGAGAGCTAGGTTTAAGTTTTGCTCTAGTTTAGCTTTAGGTTTTTCTTTTTCTTTTCAAATGTAATTTTCTGATTTCTTTATAGCTTAGTTTAGAGAGAGTTTCATGAGACAAGGAGAAGAAGAATTGTGTTTAGAGTGACACTGAGTGTAATCGTCTTCTGAGAAATTTATATTGAGAGTGACAATAATATAATATTCCTCCTCTTCTTCATCGTTACTCAATCTAGTAGATTGCTGCTTTATGTTTTTCCTTCTCTTCTTCTGTTTTGCTTTACTCGGAGGTAAATCTTCGCAATGACTCAAGGTAATCATTCATCTAAAACAAGTAAGTATTCTTTCTTTCTTCTATTTCATTTCTTAGTTCAACACTTCTCATCTTTTTTGTTCTTTTAATTTTATTCTCTTAGTTCTTCTTTTAACATAAAATAATTTAAACACCAATCTTCTCCTTCTTTATTCTACCTTCTTTCTTCTAACTTAACCTAGTTTCTTTCTTTTTATTTCAAAACAAAGAAGAAAGACTTTAAACTGATTCATAGTAACATAGAAAGAACTAACTAAAAGCTTTTATCGCAGTCCCTCCTTGTGGATTATGGCCCGCATAGCCACTTACTATAGTGGTAGAATTGAGCAACCTAATATGTTCCTAAACTTTACATTTTCTGTGCAGGTTCGACTCGATCAGGTTTGTAATAATCAAAACAAAATTGGGGAGTGTACCTTTGGACCAACATCCTTTAACAAATGAGAGAAAGTATTCTCTGAGTTCTTAGAAGTTAGAGACTGAGATAATCTTCTCTCCTCTATGTGTTCACCTTCTTTTCTCTCTGTGTCTCCATTGACCAGCCTACGAATGGGCTATTTATAGGCCTCACAAGGGTAACCGTCCTCTAGAAATCAGTAAAGGCTAAAAATAGCCATTATAGCCTTACAAGCAAGGTAAAACAGGCTCTGCACGAGTCTAAAAAGCTTCCTACGAAGCTACATAGGCTCTACGCGAGTCTATGACACCATTCTGGCTTGTTAGAGGGGTTAAACCCTCTTAAATGTCTCCCTTTAAAGGGGACCTAATAGGACATAACTGCCCACTAAAAGTGGGCATTAATCCTTCTAAAGTAGTATAAGGTTAGCACATTAATCCTGCTCAAGGGATTGAAATGGTCAAAAGTAACCTAGAGATAACCTGCTGCGAGACCAAAGGTCCAATTGGAGCTAGCCCACTGTGCGACTATTGTTCCAAGTGGAGTTAGCTCACTGTGGGACTAAAGCTCCAAGCGGAGCTATCCCACTGCGGGGCTAAAGCTCCAATGCTTCTGAGAGAAGCTAACCAGTTTGGCTTCAGTTAGCTAGTTTGGCTGAGTTTGGACTGTTTGCTTAATTATCTATGACCTGTATTTTGAAAGTGTCGACAAGTTAGACATTGTACCGACTTGTTGAAGAGTTATCTTAGAGTTTGTCTTTTGAAAGTTTCAACAAAATTTCCTTCAAAGTTTTTGCAAATCCATAACAGGCTGATTAGGATTTCAAAATACTTTGAATTACCTCAGGTGTTTAAACTTGTTCTAAAGTAAGTATAGCATGAATGATGTGAATTTGACTACTTTGAAAAAGTCATAAAATATTGGTTGGCTTTGCCTATGCGGCGAGGCTATAACTTGGGGAAGCTGTTGAAATTCTTAGCTTCGCTGTTGAAACCCATTGGGTTAGCTTTCCGTGAGAGGCGAGGTTAAATACTGGGCGAAATTAATTAAATTCACTATCAACACTTAGTGTTTGCTTCGCTTAAAAAATGAAGCTATGACTTTAAATGGAGTTAAATGTTCAGGTTGTTCCTTCAATATCAAAGCGACAGCCGCCTCAAAGGCTTGGTTTTCGAAGCGATAGCTGCCTCAAAGGCGAGGCTGGGCTTTGAAGCCTATAAATAGGACTTTTACAATCCTTTAGAGAAATTACTCTCTATAAATTTTTCAAATTTTTGGTAAAAAAGTTTAGGGTTTTCTTTCCTTCATCTTCATCTTCAAACCAAGAACTAGGGCTTCTTACCCTTTTAGATCGAAATTGATCTCATGGCGCCACGACGCGCTAGCAATCAGACCGTAGAAGCCGTTGTTGCCGTTGATGTGACCACTCCGACAGGAGAGCAGCCTATACCTTGCAGGGATTCCTTTTGATTTTATGATCTCTTAGGGAAATTTTTTTTTTCTTTCCGCCACTTCTAGCTAGTTCAAGGGAGGTTTTCCTCCCCTCTGGTGAACTCGAGGAGTTCACCATTTCCGGGCGAACCCAAGGGAGATATCCCCAATTTTGGTTTAAGAAGAAAACTCCCTTGGGAGCGAGGCTTAACTCTCGCTCTTTGGGTAAGGGTAAGCCTTGGCTTCTCGAGCAAGGCATTACCCTGAGCGAGGTCAAGCCTTAGCTTTCCAAAGTGAGGCTATGACTTAGCCTTTCATGTGAGGCTTAGTTTTAGCAGCTAGAGTGTAATACCTCATTTTTGGACTACGTACCCAGATACATGTCTGAATTTTTTTGCTCTTATTTTTCTATTTTCTCCATATTTTTTTTTCTTTTATTATCATTTTTGTTATTATTTAGTACCATACCCATATTTTGTGGACTTAGAATCAGCCTGGGTCTGAACTCAGGACCCAATCCCAGTGAAACTACTTGATTTGACCATGTTGGTGGCTAAACTAAATTTGTTTTAGTATCAGGCATTAATTTTCAATATTGTGGATTTTTCATAATTTTCTGAAATTTTCTGAATTATTTTAGAAATCTCCTAAAATTGGTATCGACCGATATCACCGATTGATTCTAAGATTTTTAATTTACAAATGGGATCGAATTTCTTAAATATGATTTCATATTATTTCTCAGGATAATATTTCTATTTTAGAGCATTTTTGGGGATTTTCCGAATTAGTCAAAATTTACCGGATTAAAATATATTATTTCATTTTCTCTTCTTTTCTCTTCTTTTCCCTTCTCTACTCTTTTCTTAATTTATTAATTAAAAATTACCAAATCTAAATAAATCTTGTGTTCTCTCTTTGTTCTTTATTCGTGCTTGTGTCATTAATCTTGGAAACTCTGATAGTTTTCTTTGAGTCTCCGAATGACCCAACATGTAGAATTTTCTCCCAAAGAATAAAAATAAATACGAAACCACTTACTGGTTTAATGAGCTATCTCATTAATTGGTCCCAAGTATTAAGGTTGGTAAAATGTATCTATTTTTGGTTGTTCCACGAAGATTGATTATGAGAGACTGTGTGGCACATGAACCAATTGAAATCCTATGTATAGTTGAAAAATTTTGTTTTATAGCCATCTATTCTTAATTAGCTTATGTCTCTTTAGTTATACATCATATGAACCTTATGTCTCATAAATCACACTCTCTTTAATTATAAAAGTTGCCACTCATACTAATTGTGGTAGTGATTTTTCGCCACAAGTGATTAGACGGTCGATCCTTACCACAATCAATAGATGTAGTTGGGGTAGTGCACGTAAATAAAGTACAACACAAAAGGGAGACACACAGAATTTTACGTGAAAACCCTTAATCGGGAAGAATCACAGGGAGAAGGAGAAGCTTCACCATAATTCTCAAGTTACAAAGATTATACGAATCTAGAAAATGAATGTGGATTTCAATCAGAACAAAATCCAGGATATGAATTGGGTTCCTTTAGTGCCAGGGCTTGAATTCCTTTCTTCATTGAGAATGAGGTTTACTTTATACTCTATTGAACTATAGGCAGTCTGGGCAAGATCTTCATAAATGCATGATTTGCACATGTCAACTTGTTGTAATGGTCGCGATCAGTGGTGCTGGCTAAAAAGGATTGCATGCCTACCCACGCTGAATGGTGTTGTATGTTATGAATGTGAAATATAAGGTGATATAACTGTCGGTGAAGATCAATGGTGAACTGTTGTTGGAGCTACTTTGCTCGGAGCTGAAATCTTTGAAACGGAGAAAGTCTCAGAGCGGAGAGGATCTGGAGGAGGTCTGGAACATCATAGACTTCAGAGGAGAGCTCTGATGTACTTCAGAGAGTTAGAGGATAAGGGACACATGTCGTCATCTTGGAGGGGATTAGAGGTCATGGATAGGGGTTCTGCCTATTTAGGGAGGTACGAGCGGATCACTCGATTGTCTTGTATTGAGTGATTACGAGCTGTGGTTGGAGAGAAAGAGCGCTCGGCTATCCAGATCCGCAAGCTGCTTCTAGTGTGAGGACATACTCCTTAAGAAAGCTCTGATGGATGAGCTCTTCTAGGTTCCTTCAGAGGCTCCGACAATGGATGGTCTTGTGCCCTTTACCATCATGATAAGAGTAATACTCTTCTGCTCTGGGATGTGAGGGGTCATACTGGATGAGTCTTGGAGGCCTGACCCAGGGTTGATCCTTGAGGGTGTTGAAGACTTTGTTGATGGGAAGCCAGAGCGGAGTGAATTGCTCTATGGGCTTGTAGGCTCGGAGCGGGCTCGGTAAGAGGATTGGGAATGCTTGTCGTCCCCAGTTTCAATCTTGGGCATGGGCGAAAGCTTCGTGTGGAGACTTTGAGTTTCCTCTGTGGTCACCATGCTTCACGAAGTGGTTGGAGGAAGTCTTCATTGCCTCCTTTAATTGGATGTGGGGTTGAGCTTGGGATAGAACCTTACTCATCCGAGTGACATTGTGCTTCTGAAGATGATTTGTACAAGGGATGAGAGATGATGAGTCACTGATACTGCATATATATTATCACATTCTCATATCTATTATATAATAAACGTGTTATTTAGTCTTATTTTTATTTAATAATTTGCAGGCCTATTATTAAGGGAGAAGGAAGAGAAAACGATCCCAAAATCTCATCAAAATTCTGATTTTATTTAAAATTAATTTAAATAAAAAATCAGGACAAATCAAAGAAGACAAAACCAGTTGCTCAATCCGTTAAATCAGATCTCTACATATCAAGTGGTTAAAGCCGAAAATCAACAGAAGAATCGTCAAAATCAGAAGATCAGACAATATATCTTTTTGGCTAAATGGATGAAAAAAGCAAGGGAAAGGTCTGCTCTCAGGATGTGGCTAGTCGCGGATCTGTGGGTTTGTTGCAACAGATGGGGGAGCATTTTGCTCCCCTATCTTATCACACTCTACTCTTTTGATTTTTGCCTATAAATACTGGGATTTCTCAATATACAAAGGACGATCAAGCAGAGAGTAGAATAGATTCTTGTATAAATTTAACCTATGTTCTTCTTTTTTAATGTAATTTTTTATTTTATTTATGTAACTGAGAGGAGAGGAGAGTTTCATGGAGGAATGAGAGCAAGCTTGTACTGAAGGTGATACCGGTGTCAATAAGTCATTTCTTTCATTGTTATTTGAATCAAATCATTTTTTTCTTCTTTACTTTCGTTTTTGGTTGATTTCCTCTGATGTGTTTGTAATTCAAGTGAATCCGATAGCCTCAAGACTGCTTCACCATTGCAAGTGCCCTTGATGGCCTATAGTGATAAACAGCCACTCCTTTGCTAGTTTAGCTTGCTCTTTTATTCATAGTGTAGATCGGGAACGGGAAAAATCTTACACATCATACTTGATCTCCTTCAGAGACTATGTAAGTCATAGCGACAGATCTAAGTTATATAAGCACGAAAGAGGTAAGTAAGAATTTTTATTTTTCTTTTAATTCTTAGTTTAGAATTCTAGTTCAAAACCAACATTCTCCTCTTTATTTAGTTTTTTTTTCTTTTGTAAATAAAACAACAATAACAACATCATCATCTTTTCTTTTACCATCTTTTTCACATCTTCTAACTTAACCTTTTTGTTTTCTTTTTCTAAAACTGAGAAGAAATTTTAACATACTTTTGTAAACTTAAAATTGAGACGAATTATTTAAAAGCTTCCATCGCTAGTCCCTTCTTATGGATCACGACC
The DNA here is from genome assembly GCA_038442645.1 of Agave tequilana. NCBI lineage: Eukaryota > Viridiplantae > Streptophyta > Magnoliopsida > Asparagales > Asparagaceae > Agave > Agave tequilana. Next base: position 23,658 of record JAVJIF010003938.1, on the reverse strand, counting down.
TGCATAATTACAAGCTATAGTGGTAGCATTGAGCACCTTGCACGTTTTGTTCTTAAGTGCTGAAATTCTGTATTTTCTGTGTGCATGTTCCAACTCGATCAAATTTTGGCGCCGTTGCCGGGAAGGGATGGTAAGTAACTCTTTTTTGTTTCCTTTATTGATTTACTTTCTTCTCTGTTCTTGGTGTACATGTTTACAACAAGAAAATTTTTGCTGTAGTAGACATATAAGTGGTCCTAGACTCTACTCAAGAAAGTAGAGCCCAGAAGTTCTCAGATTTTCTATATTCCCGTGGCAATCTGAGTGAATTACTAACTTGTATTTTTTTTACAAATTCATTGAATTACAAAGTTTAAATATTTGTAGATATTTATTTTCTTGTTTGACTCACTATACATACATTTCTAATTCAACTGTAAAAGGTTGATTGTAAATGTTAAAAACGTTTTAGACTTTACATTTAGGCATGTGTCTATTTCGTTACATTTTCTATTCATTGTTGAAGAGTGCTGGAGCCAAGGTATGTATGCATAACATTTAGTATAAGGTTCATTCTTGTATGAAATATTACTTGAGTGTTACTTTTTCTATATACTTGTATACTCCACTAAACTGAATTAAGGGCTTGTCCTATAAATAAGATAAGGTGGGAAAGTCATTACCCTCCCTTAGTCCAAAAATAATCTCCTCACTCACTAACCCAAACCTAACTAAAACTGAGTAGACATTGGCCCTAGGGACTGTTTGACGGGGTTAAGGTTCCTTATAAAATTTCCTTAAATCAAATGAAAGATTACAATGGATTTACACTCCGATTACAAGAGAGGGAAGATGTTGAGACTTGAATCTCTCCTTTGTTTAATGCTGGGTTCTTCAGGTGGCGGTGGAAAGTGAATCTTGTTTTTCGTTGACCGGGTGAACGTCAAGAACTCTTGGGAATCCTCTCTTTGGATGGCAGACGGAGTAACACAGCTTCTGTCGACCAGGAATCTCAAAGAGATTGTAGGCAAAGATTGGCTTGTACGCAGCAAGTTGCTTGAAGAGTTGAGCTCTCTTTCTTTTTCTGTGGAAGCTCACAAGTCAAATTCTTCTCCCCCGAACTATCTGATCTCCTGACCGACCCCTTCTCAATAGCAAGCGAGGCAATTTATAGAGGTTCCAGAGGTGAACGTGCCCCTAGAAACACTCCACAATGGGAGTTAACTTCCTCATTATGTGGGCAGTGATTGACCCCATAACAAGGGCAGTTATAACTGAGACGCGGGTATCTCCTCTCGCACCTTGGTGCTGCAGTGGGGCTGAGACGTAGGTTTCGACCCTCGCGCCTTGGTGCTGCAGTGATGCTGAGACGCAGGTTTCGACCCTCGCGTCTTGGTGTTGCAGTGATGCTGAGACGCAGGTTTCGACCCTCGCGCCTGGGTGCTGCAGTGATGGCTATGATTAGCCCTGCGTCTGGAGTTCGGGATTCTGCTTTTTAATGACTTGTCTTTTAGTGATTTTTAGACAGCCTACAGAACCCCCTCCAAAGTTTTCGATATTCCGCGGTTGACGGGGACGGATTTCGAAATACTTTGGACTCTAGTTGAATTCATTCTTCTCATGATTGGACTGACAATCATTTGAGATGCTCTGAGCTTGATCTTATTTGGAATATGGTCTTCGTGAGTGTACTGTGGAACCCTTTGAAGCTACCAAAAATGATCGTGGCGAGTGTCTAGATACACAGTCTAGACCTCCCCAGTGCTCTGAGCTTGTTGTTGGTGTACTTTGAACCAGGGGTAAATAGTCATCTGCTTGTGCCAGTGTACTGTTGCACTAAATTGCAAAAGCAAGGACTGGATAGCAGTCCTGTAGACGCAGGGGTTATACTGCTTTAAAGATGCGCCTTCTGCAGGGATGCGTCTTTTGGGATGAAAACGCGGCTGTTGCTCCATGAGGTAGACACGACTTTAGCCTAGTTGAAAAGGTGCGACCTTTAGAGGGACGCGTCTTTTGGGATGAGGACGCGGATTTCGTTCTGTGAAGTAGACGCGGCTTCGGCCCAGTTGAAAAGGTGCGACCTTTAGAGGGACGCGTCTTTTGGGATAAGGACGCGGATTTCGTTCTGTGATGTAGACGCGGCTTCGGCCCAGTTGAAAATGTGCGACCTTTGGAGGTTGAATGCGAATCCGTGTTATGAGCGCCTTGCCACGTGTCTAGTAGAATTGAGGGGACATCTTCTTTTTGGCGCGCGAATTTCACGCTGCATTTAATACGCCTGCCACGCGTCAGGCAGAGATTAGGCGTCGAGCCAAGCGCCGCGTATCTCTGTGAATCACTATGCCTATAAAAGACAACAGTCTTTCAAGAGTCATCATCAGACTCTTCTTCTTCGTTTGAGCCTTTTAGGGTTAAGAAAACTCGAAGCTTTATTCTTCTCGTTTCTTTCATTCTCAACACCGATTCTTCGGTCGCAATGGCACAAAAGGCTAAGCATACTGCTTCGTCTTCAAAGGTGATCATTCTTGAAACCCAAATGGGTGGTTCCTCCATACAGGAAGCCCCTATTTCAGGTATTAGATTTGGTTTTCGCCATTAAAGGGCTTACATAGTTCTTTTAACTCTTAACTCCCTTTTGAATGTGAACCGCCAACGCGGGCTCATGCCCGTGTTTGATCTTCAGGCGCGGTTCTGATTAGGGAAGGACGCAGATCCCCGGACGTGGCCCTTAATTCTGTTAGGCTACAGAATTCAGGATATAGTGGGGACGCGGTCCTTAAGCTCCTCAAAACTGATGCATGAAACTCAGCTGATTGATGGGGACGCGGCACTGTCTTAGTAGAAACGCGTCTCTGGACCCTTGACAAGGTGCAAACTCAAATTATATTGAGTTTATGATAAGAACATAATTGTCGTCTCGCAATGGAGACATAGTTCCAGGATCCCTTAAATGACATAGGCCTTCTCTATTGAGGACGCAAGTTTCGGAACGCAGCCTTCAAGTTTTATGTGACTTCAAGGCGTGATCTCGGAATGGGCCCCATTTGCTGAGGGGACGCGGCTTTGAACTGCTCCTAGGGACGCGGTTACGGATCTCTTAACAGGAATGAGAAGGACGCTGCCTTCGAGTTCACAAAGGGATGTGGGTTTCAGGACGTGACCCTTGGGTCCGCGTTTGATGCAACTTCCCAAGCGTTACATGCAGCTTGTCTTAAAGATCTTGTTAGATCTTTAAATGTCAAATCGGCGTTGACAATTGGGACTCGTGCCCTCCGATGTTTCCCGAAGCGGCAGTCCACGCGTCAGCCCTTCATTGGGCTTAGACATTAATGTCTTTAAACGCCAAATCGGCGTTGACGGTTGGAGGCTTGCGTCCTCGCCGCTTCCCCACGCGACAATCCACGCGTCAGCCCTTCATCGGGCTTTGACATTCGTGCGGGAATTAAGGCCGATGGCTCTGATTAGTGCGCCATTAATTACAGGTTTTATGGCTTGCCTATAAATAGGCCTCACCCCCTTAACAGTCCATCACTTAGACTGTTTTCCCTCGAGAGCAGGCGCTCTGAGGGACTTCATCTTCTTCCTTCAAGGACTTCATCTTCTTCCTTCAATGGTATTTGCCCCCATGGACGACGACGACCCAAAGCTTTCATGCTTTTCTTTAATCTCTCCAGAAGATTATCACTGTCAAGTGATTTCAAGATCGAAAAGCGTCTCTTTGAGTACCTTTTATGTCCGCGCCTTGATGCAGAAAGTTCAACCTTTAAAGGGTTATTCTGCGGGTAGGAATTACGTGTCCGCCATGAAATACTCGTCTGACTGAGTTTTAGTTTTGCTGTCCCTTGATGAGATTCATCTTCTTGACCTTCTCTCGAAGTCTGACTGGTGCGCCCATTATTTGAAAGTTGCGCCTTTTAGACTTTTTTGATTGAGTTTGAATTCTGACTCAAAATCCCCTGGACGAGAGTGTAATGGACTTTACACTTGGTCTGTGAGCTTTACATACAGAGCTCGCGTTTGAGGCTGTTAAAAGAAGAACTTTAACTCAGGCCGAAGGCTTCAGACTTGAATGTAGCAACCCTTGTTTCTCAAACAAGGATGTGGCAATTTTCGCGTCTGGTTCTCTTCGCGTTTTTTTATATTTTAGACGCAGGTCTTAAAAATTAGACCGCGTTCAAGTCTGTGTGTATGCGAAGTCCACCACTTTGATCGCGTCTATTTCTATCATAACAGAATTTTGACTTGCTGCGTGGGTCATCCCCGCGTCTGAAGACTACAGTCATAGCCGCGTCTGTTCTTCAATCTTTATGTTTCAGGATTCTAACCTTCTGATTTTTATTTCTCGCAGGTAGCCTTAATCATTCTTTCGCATATTCGCTGGGCCCTTGGGAGAATATATCGGCCAGCGAACTTGTTCGATGGTCGACCATTGGAGGAGAAGTCACGGCCCCTGTTTGCAGGAGACGAGGATTTGACATCCGCCGAGACCTCATTGGACACGATGCACCAGTCATGCTTCTATGTTCGCCATGGTCACAGTGGGTATGGCGGTGGATATGGTGGTAGGTATGGTCCTCTTGCAGGTCACTGAAAAGAGGACGTCACCTGTAAGGTCTTGAATCCTCCCTTCACCAATCTTACTCTAGAAGTGACATCGACGAAAAGTCTATATTCATTAGATGACTTTCTGGTGGTAGAGATGTTCATCAACGAAGGATCATGGCCTGCACCAGTTGGTCAGGTGGGATCAGAAGGTTCTGCTGCATTTCGACCTCAAGAAACACCACTGTTCTTGGCTCAACGATGGGCTCCTTCGATGTTTACGTCATGCATGGTGACGTAATCAGCCTCCGATCGTCATCATAGTGCTTAGCCCTTCTTTGGCGCCCTTCCAACATCTTGCACTTGGAGTGGTGAGCATACTTCAAGGAGTGAGTGCAGTCTTTTACTGAGAGAGAGGGACTTATTTGTACTCCTTTATTGTAACACTCAATCTTATTGTATAAGAGAGCGTCTTGTATCACTTTCATGTATAAATAAAAGCGACATTTTTTTGTCCTTCTATTGTCTTGAACTCCCTTTTTTGCATTGAAAGTCGGACGAATAGAAGTAAAGGATCTTTGACTTGCTAAAAATATGGTAATAATCTTAACGAGTCAAAGTTTGTAGAAACAATGTTGTCAGAGGTGTGATATTAACTTGACAGAAGTAAGATAATTCTTGTGGCCCTGCCAATCTATAAATGAGAATGACAAGTAGAATTTGTACCCCTAGGGAGGATGAGTTTTCATCAGAGGTTTGGGATTAACTTGATTAAGACCAGCTGGGGATTTAATGAAAACACTGTTAACGGTGTAATATTAACCTAACAATGTTTTTAGGTGGACTTATTATTCTGTTGACGAGAATAACAAGTGAGACTAGATTCGCGGGGGATCTAGGAAAATCTTTACCGTTAGAGGTGTGATATTAACTTAACGGGTTGAATTAAACCTTGTCAGAAGTGTGATGTTAACTTGACAAGGGTGTGAGTCAGAGGTGTAATATTGAACTTGACTCAGAAATATTTCGGCTTGATTTGGGAAAGCTGAAAGTATCACTGTCATAGGTGTAATGTTTAACTTGGCAGCGAGGGTAATGCTAGAGGTATAATTTTAAACTCGACATTGGTCATCTCGACTTTGACAAGGAAGTCCGAGGGAAAGTCATGGCCTTAAGTGTATTGTTAAACTTAGCAATGACTTGGACGCTAGAGGCGTGGTGTTAAACTTAGTATCGTTCATTTCAGCTTCAATATGGAAGTCTGAGAGAAAATGATTGTCAGAGGTATAATATTGAACTTGGCAGTAACTTGATTACTGTTAGAAGTGTAATGTTAAACTTAACAGTAATTTGTCAGAGGTGTGATATTAACTTGACAGAAATTAACTCGTGATAGGAGCAATTTGGGGACCTGCCATTCTACTATTGATAATGACAAGTGAAATTTAAAAATGTCAGAGGTGTAGTGTTAACTTGACAAATTTGAAGGCTTGCTACTCCATATAGAGTTGACAAGTAAGGTTTGTACTCAATAGGGAGTATTGAAAAATTTTCATTACCAAAGGTACAGTGTTAACGTAGCAATGATTGTATTTTGTAGACCTACCATTCTGTGTATGAGAATTGGTAAGGGATTTTAGAGGAGAGGGTGGAATCTTGTCCACTTAGGATTTTTAGCAAACCCTCAGCTATCAACGGATTTGAGGTGCCTTTACCAACTACTGTTTGAGTTGGGCTAGCCATGCTATTCCCCTCAGAATAGTGAGTTGTCGAAGACTTATGTTGGGCTTAGAAGCCAACATTTTCCTCTGTTCTTAGCCGTCGGAGACGTCGGACATTAATGAAGAGAGCAATATTAAAACCCAAGTTTCGCCTTTCGAGAGAACTTTGGATCTGGAGCTTTGATCAGAGGTGTAATTTTAACATGATCGGCGGAAGAGTACTATTAAGGCTAGTACTTCTTCAGGAACCTGCCATTGATCGGTATCATGAGTGTACCGCCATTTGAAGTTATGAGGCGATATGATCCATTTGAGTAGACTGACTCTACTACAAATGGTCCTTCCCATTTGGGCTGAAATTTTCCTTTTGTCTTATGTGTCATCACCATAGGTCTTCTGACGGCTAAGACAAGGTCACCTTTCTTGAAAGTTCGCACTTTAACTTTCTTGTTGAAGGCTCTGGTAATCCGGGCTTGATAGGGCTCGATTTGTTGTTGGGCCTGCAGACGTTTATCATCCAAGGCCTCCAATTCTTAGAGTCGCTGTCGATGCTTCTCCTCACTTGTCATCTCCGTTGTCAAGGCGACGCGTAGAGATGGGATTTGGATTTCTAGTGGGAGCACGACTTCACACCCACATACCAAAGAGAATGGCGTAGCTTTAGTTGGGGTTCGAACAGTTGTGCGATAGGCCCATAAGCATTCACCTAGCTTGTCGTTCCAGTCACGCTGGCTTTTCGAGACGAATTTCTTGAGAAGCTTGCCAATGGTTTTGTTGAAAGCTTCTGCGAGACCATTAGCGGCAGGGTAATAGGCTGTCGAGGACACACTCTGGATTCTGAACTTAGCGCAGAAGCTCTGGAAAGCTTGACTGATGAACTGGGGCCCATTGTCATTGATGATTCGCTGAGGTACACCAAAGCGGTAGATGACGTGATGTTTAACGAATTTGATCACATCAGATGACTTTACCTTCTTCAATGGAATGGCCTCAGCCCATTTAGAAAAGTAATCGGTTATGGCTAAAATGAACCGATGTCCTTTTGATGACGGTGGGCTGATAGGGCCAATTACGTCCATGCCCCACATCTCGAATGGCCAAGTAGAAGTTGTCGAGTGAAGGTACCCTGGTGCTTGATGGATAAAATCACCATGTACTTGGCAGGCGTGACATCTTTTAGCATAAGCGATAGCATCAATGATCATCTTAGGCTAATAATATCCCAACCTTTGGAGTCGATTTGCAAGTTTTGGGCCAGGTTGATGGGCTCCACACATGCCGTCATGTGCTTCTTTCAATACCTCCTGTGCCTCTTTTTGCGATAGGCAGCGAAGCAAGATCCCGTCATGCGATCGACAATACAACGTTCGTGTGATCGCATTATAGTAGACTTTGGGGGCTTTCCTTCTAATGGCAACCGCTTCTTTGGTGTCCTCAGGCAGGATGCCGTACAAGACATAATCAATGTAAGGGAATCGCCAGTCTCTAGGCTCTGGACCGGTTGACGACTCAAGAGCTTCTTTGTCTTAACAATCTCCCGTTGGCTTCTGGTAGTCCTCAAGAACAATTCTCGGGCAATACAAGTCGTGGCTGTGGACAAATATTTTCTCTACTACTCTAGCTGGAAGGGCTAAGGAGGCAGCGAGAGACGCCAGTGCATCCGCATGCGCATTTTGCTTGCGTGGTACATGGTCAATGTAAAAGTTTGTGAACCTTTCGGCCATGTGGACAGTTGCATTGTAATAGGGTAATAGATCTTCATGTCTGACTTCGTACTCCCTGCGAACTTGGCTGACGATAAGTTTAGAGTCACCATATGTCTCGAGATTTTTAACGCCAATTTCATCGGCGAGTTGCATCCCAATCAAAAGGGCATTGTACTCCGCTACATTGTTGGAACAAGGCTCAGTTAACGAGACAGCTCGAGGAATCACATAGTTCTGTGGGGAGACGAGTACTACTCCTACTCCTGCCACTATATGTCCTTTTAGGCTTGTTCTCAATGCACCGTCAAAGAAAAGTTGCCACACTTGCCTTTCAAAAGATGTCTGGGTCAGGCAGACTTCAGCGACCTCGTCAGGGAGATCCTCGTAAAGTTCGACTGCCCTCAGATCTGGATGCTCAGCCAAGAAATCCGCCACCGCTTGTCCTTTAATGGCCTTTTGTGGTAAAAAGTGCATTTCATATTGGGATAGCAATATGGCGCATTTTGCCAGTCGGCCGTTTAACGATGATGGCTTTGTCATGAGTAACCTCAAGGGGTTGACTTTTGACATGACGTTTATAGTTTGGCCTACCAAATAGTGTCGCATTTTTTGAACAGCGAACACCAATGCCAAACATTCCTTCTCGATCGGGTTGTACCGATGTTCAGCCCCGATCATTGTTCTACTCAAATAGTAGATCACTTGCTCTCGTCCTTGATCATTGTTCTGGGCTAGTAAATCTCCTAAAGAATGATCCATTGCTCAGACATATATCAGGAAAGGTTTTTCGGACACCGGAGCTGCAAGGACTGGTGGTTGTGTGAGGTACTGTTTGATTTCCTCAAATGCTTGCTGCTCCCAAATGAACGAAACACCCTTCTTCATTAATTTGGTAAAGGGTTGGCATCTTCCGGAAAAATTTGAGATAAACCTTCAGATGTACGCCAATCGTCCTTGCAATCCCCTGAGCTCCTTGAGGTTTCTCGGAGATTGCATCTCCTGGATAGCGCGAACCTTTTCCAGATCCAAATGAATTCCCGTGGAGGTTATGACAAATCCTAAGAATTTGCCACTGGCCACCCCTAGGAAGGATTTGGTGGGGTTCATCTTCAACTGATGGGCCCGCATGATGTCAAAGATAGCCTTTAAATCAGCTATGTGATTACCCTTGGCGCGGCTTTTTACTGCAATGTCGTCCACATAACATTCCACCGTTTTGCGCATGTGTTCGTGGAAAATAGCATTCATAGCCCTTTGATATGTCGCCCCTGCATTCTTTAATCCGAAGGGCATGACGATGTAGCAGTATACGCCCAGTGGTGTCCTGAAAGAGGTATGTTTTTCATCATCAGGATACATTTTGATTTGATTATACCCTGAAAATCCATCCATGAAGGACATTCACTCGAATCCATACGTATTGTCAATCATGACATCTGTGATTGGCAGTGGAATTCGTCCTTAGGACAGGTCTCGTTTAGATCACAAAAATCAATGCAGATCCGGATCTTTCCGGTCTTTTTAGCAACGGGGACGATGTTGGCTACCCAATCAGGATGTTGTTCTTCCCTAATGAAGCCAGAGTCTACAAGTTTGCTGACTTCTGATTGGATTGACTCCATTACTTCTGGACGGAATCATCGCTACTGTTGTTTGACAGGCTTTACGTCCGCATTAATGTTGAGGCGATGCATGGCCACTCGAGGATCCAGTCCAGGCATGTCCTCGTAATTTCAGGCGAAGACATCTATATATCTTGTACAAGAGATATTAGATCCTTTTTCTCAGAAGGTGACAGGCGTTCGCTTATAAAGATGGGCTTAGGATTAGCCTCATCTTCCAGATTGGTCTGAACAACTTTATCTTCTGTGGGTGGCTCGCGCTGTTCAAAGCGAGTATCCCAAAGAGCATTCAAGTGGTTGATCCAAGGATCTGTATTGGATTGAATCATTTCTTCATCTCTGTCTTCCAGGTGGCTTGTTGAAACCATATTTACTGAAAGTTCTCTGAAGATGTTGCCGACACTAACATCTGACTCCCACGACAACGTGCCCGATGAGTAATCATGGCCTAATGACTCTTCATAGTTAGAGGCTGATGGGATCGGGGTTGACACATAGCCCAACCCCCTGCGAGTCTAATGATAATAATCTGGGGTTTTTCCTTTTGGCACAAAAGATCGGAGTAGTGTTCTCCTCGCTTTGCCAAAATTCAGCCCTGGACCGTTTGTTAGATCATATCCCATGCTTTCCATCATTCTGAGTGCATTTGGCTCATAATGACTGAACTGAGGGGGTTCGTTCTCGCTTTCTGATTCTTCACGAGACATTGGCTCGGATTTGATTCGCCCGAAAAGAATTGATTTTTGGCCTCTCCGTCTTGTTGGAACGATGAATATTGATTCTTGCGCATCGCCGGCATCTTGGTACGCTTCGAAGGAAGACTTCACTAGTACATGCAATGATGTCAAAGCATCCATTGCCGACCAGGGGTCGCCGTCCACTTCAGTACTTGTGTCTGACGGTACTGAATCAGAAGCGAACACAGAGAAATAAGTCAAATCTAATTCTTCATTAATATACCATCCGCCTACATCATCGGCGGTGTTATCAACATCGAGCTTATTAATGCTCGTTACAAGTGGATCTAGTTCCCACATGCACTCTTCTTTTTCTGGCTCGGTGTCGGCTTCACTACCAAAGTCTGGCTCCTCTGGTTGCGGGATTTCGTCTGTTTCCACAGAGTCCTGATACATGAGAGAATCTGTGAAATAATTCTCGACTCCCTTGAACGAATGCCTTTCGGCGATCAACGTTCGCACCTTTCCACTCCCGTCGATGTATTTCATGACTTGGTGGAGAGTAGAGGGAACGATAGAATTACGATGAATTCATGGTCGTCCCAGCAGCAAATTGTAGGAAGTGTCGGCATCGATCACGTAGCATGTTACCTCCGACCTTAAATCCCCGATCTGGCATTTGAGCTTGATCTTTCCTATTGGACGGGTACCATTGGCATTGAACCCATAAATGGTAGTCTGGGTAGCGCTCAAACGGTGAGTAGGAATCCCTAAATGTTGCATGACCCGGCGAGGCATAATGCTCAATGCGGACCCGGATCCACCTGAATGCGGCTTACTTCAGATGAACCAATATACCCTGTGAAGTACAAGGGTCGATCATGTTTCCCTTTGACCTGCATATCATCTGCTGTGAAGGTGATGCAGGGAGATTTTGGGAGGCATGGAGGCAATCCTCTACATCTTCCTCCTGTGGTCCAATTGGCACTTGGGTCATGAAAACCTCAGCATTAGCTAGGGCCTCTTGTAAGGCTTCTCTGGTTGACTTCGATAGCCTGAGGAGCTCATAAAGAGTAATTCGGGCCGGGATATTGGCCAGTTGAGTCAGGACATCAAATCGATAAGGTGTTGTGGATCCTTCCGTGATGCCTTTCGAGAGAACTTTGAAAAACCGAAGCTCTTTCTGTTTCTCCACGGGTTTGTATTGTAGAGGGCTTGGCTGACTCTGTAGCGGGTTTTGGAGGAGTTACCGCCATTTCGTCATACTTTTTCAGATATGACTGACTCGAACGGGTTTCCGCCACAAGTTGGTTGGGTTCTATGGCTAAAGCTATCGTTTCCTCTTCTGAATCAGTCAGCGAGGGAACATCAGTTTTCGCTTCCCGAGAAGAGGCACATACCACATTACAGGATGAAGATTTAGCTTTGCCTTTGGACTTTCTGCTGGTCACAGTGGTCCATTGCTGGCCGTCCACAAGGTCGGGATGGACCCACATGACTTCTCCCCGAGGTGTGGGAACAGGTACAAGGCCCTTCTCTTGCTGCTGGTGAGGGTCTATGTTGACCAATCTTAGCTCCCCTCTTGGGACAGGAACTACTCCAGAGGGTGTTGGAGGTTGCCTTCCAAACTGGAGAAATGACGTCATATTGGCTGTCACTTTCTTCTGCTCTGGATGGAGTTTTAATACCTCTGCGTCAATCAGAGCCTGAAGGATGTCTTTGAAGACATAACAGCTCTTGGTAGGGTGTCCCAGCATCCTATGATACATGCAGTAGTTGGGACTATCGGTTTTACCGACTTCTTCAGGGCGTCTGCCTTCAGGAAGCTTCAGTATGTTGTTCTTGTTAAGTAACTTGAACAACGAGTCAACATGTTCGTCCTTGAAGGAATACTGCTTGCTGGCACGCGGCTGACTTGAAGAGCCACTTCCCTTGACCGGTTGAGGTTTGACGGGGGATTTGGTCTCTGTCGTCAAGTTATCCTTCCTTTTCGCTTGGAGGGATGTGTCTGGCGCCCGCCTTGTCGACCTCTCAGGCCTGGGTTTGTTTTCTTCTGCCCTAACTTGGGCGACAATTTCTTCAACCTGTTCACCTTGTTGGATCAATTGTTTCCAGGTGCGGCTTTCGGCAACTCCTATTTGGGTGAGGAGCGAAGTTTGCAGATTGTGGTGGCATGTTTTCACCAGGGTGACCTGGGTCATACCGCTCGGACATCGGAGTGCTACATTCCAAAATCTTTCTACAAATGATGTGATGGACTCTCCCTTTTGCTGTTAGGTGGCCAAAAGAGTAGGCATGGTGACCTCTGAGTCATCTTCAAAGAAGCGCGTTAGGAAGAGCTTCTCCAATCGCCCCAATTCTCAATGGAGCCTTCTGGGAGCTTCATGAACCATTCAAAGGCAAGCCCTTTTAGGGTGCCGATGAACAAACGTGCCAGGATGGCATCATTATCTACCACATTCCCTGTCTGAGACTTAAAGTAGTAGATGTGTTGGTTCGGTGAACCTTTCCCATCAAAAGCTTGGAGGGTCGGAGCCTTGAACTTGGGAGGGTATGGAACAAGGTCCCACTCAGTCGGATATGGCCGAACCACTCCTGCTTCTTGCAGGCCTTTCCGGTTGGTAAGGGTCTCAAGACATTGCTCCAATTGATTCATTCTTCAAGAATGAACCCTTCTCTGGTCTCGGTCGTCTTTTCCTTGTGACGAGGATTTAGACGAACCAGAAGTAGGCTGCTCTTTCTCCTCTATATGTACAGAAGATGAGCTTTCTCCCTCTTTTCTTTTGCCTTTAGACTTTTTAGAAGAGGCTTTGTCGGTTGATTTCCTCTTGTCTTCAAGCAACTGTGCGAGCATCTGCTTGAGGGAGTCGATTGATTCTTGTTGAGCACGAATCATCTCGAATTGTTCCTTCTGGACCTGGGCTTGCTGCTCCAAGCGCCTAGCTGTCTCCTCAGGAGTGCTTGTCATATATATAAAGGCCTCCTTCTCTATAGAAGAGTTTGAAGCCTGTGACTCTGCAATAGCGGAATGCGAGTCGTTTACTTCAATGCCTCGGGCCAGGGCACTGTAGTTAATCGGGAGAATTGCCCTAGTCCAGGTGCGAGTGTGTCGGTACACTCATTCCGGTTCGGTGTCAGACTCATCGGAGCTGACCGCAAGTTGCTTTCCCCTACTCCTGCTCGTCATGTTTGCAGTGAGCTCAGATATTCAGTGTCAGAGAAAATCCTCCTCCTGTGAGAACGATTCCTTTTAGCTGATCGGGGAATCAGGGTCAGCTGTCTAACTAGAGACTGCTGGTTTGCACCTGAACTGTAATGACTTTCAGAGAGCACTGTGATAAGCCGTTCGCAGCAGCATGACGAAGTGATTCGATTAGCACTTCTTTTCCTTGTCAAATAATCCCTTAGATCCGTGGGAAGGGATCGAAGAGATTAGCCTCGCAATGTTGAGGGCGTCGCACAGCTGAGTCGCGAGGTTCGGAGACGCAGTTCTGGCGTCGTTGCTTAGAAACGTGAGTCTGGCGTCTCTGCTGATAAGAGACACAGCTCTCGTGTAGCTGATTATCGCGTCTGAACAGAGACGCTTGAGAAACGCAGGGCTGCTGTGTAACGGTCCCAGTTAAAAATTTTCCATTTAATAACAATCATCTCGTAATAATCCAAACGTGGGGCCCATCAAGGTATAATACTTCCAATATAATCATCAGAACTCTTCACTATACATCAGAATTTCCACTAGAGATAACATGTATGATCTACTCGAGACTTATCATATTAACACATATAGTTCAATAATCCATAAGAACACAGTCTACATTTATCATGTCAAAATATATATATACATACAAGTAAGAGTCCAGCGCCAGGTCCTATAAGAATTACAAGTCAAGAGTAACACTCAACTAAAAGTACGCATGTTTATACAAAATCATATACATAACAAAAGTGGTTCTAATACAGTGGTTCTGGTGGCGCTTGTCCCGCACAATTTCCCTTAAGCGGGTCCCTTGCCCTTGTCCAAACCTGTAGGTGGAGTTAGAATAGAGTGAGCTTGGCGGCTCAGTGAGTAAAACAATAGTTAAATATGCCTATCAAGTAGGTATACATGGCTAATTTATCCGGTTGGCATGTGTGTCGCTACACTATTTTTATAGGATCTTATGATTATCCAGGAACCAAAACCAAACACAGTAATAAGGCCTTACTAGTCGACTAGGTCATCCTATAGTCGACTAATACTAACTGTAAGTCGACTAATTGAAGCTATAGTCGACTAACTCCACTTCACACGTATCTGCTTCTTAACTAACAGCCAGGAATTTATGTAGTCGACTACCCTTCCTGGTATAGTCGACTAACCCAAGTACTAGTCGACTTGAATTCCCCTATAGTCGACTAAAACTGTCAAAAATTGTGTTACTCTCTGGATGTCACCTATAGTCGACTACCCTCCTGGTGTAGTCGACTAATCCTAAATATTAGTCGACTAGCAAGTTGACTATAGTCGACTAAAACTGTCAAAAACAGATTATCAACTTTCTGTTTGCTCTCTGTATCTGGGATTAGTCGACTACAGTCTATATGTAGTCGACTAATCCTGCTATCCAGCAGTGTATCTGCCTAAATATCACACATTTAGTCGACTATCCCAGGGACTTAGTCGACTAACTCACCCAAAAAGTGCCTGTTAAGAAGCCATTTCCAGATTTGATGTTAAGGACTTATACATGAATATAACATAGGACTTATATCATAGTGATAACCATATACATACACATAATCTCCCCTTCTACGCCTCCGGTTCAACCCGGTCCCTTCCTCCGATACAATACATATAATCTCCCCTTCTACGCCTCCGTTCAACCCGGTCCCTTCCTCCGATACATAATACATAATCTCCCCTTCTACGCCTCCGGTTCAACCCGGTCCCTTCCTCCGATACATTCATGCCATCATATAATATCAATATGCAAGACATGTAATAAAATCATGGATTCATAAACAACATGAGTAATACTTGTGGAATTGAAACACATGAACCCAAAACATACATAAGGTCAATTACTTGTATATCTCTTACACTTATTTCAATTCCTACTTATCTCTACTCATCATGTTGTTAAGATTAGCATGTTCTACTCACTCTTGAAGTTGTATGGTCTGATTTTGCTGCTGCCCTCTTGCTGTTGCTGTTGTTGTTGTTGTTGTTGCTGCTGTTTTTGTTGTTGTTGCTGTTGTTGTTGCTGTTGTTGTTGTTGTTGCTGTTGCTGTTGTTGTTGTTGTGAAAGGAGAGAGAGGGAGAGAGGTTGTGAAGAGAGAAAAAGAGTGTTTTATCAAAAAGTGTTTAATCCTCTTCATCCCCTCTATTTATAGCCTCTAACCCTCCATAGGATTGTACCATGTGTCCCCTAAACATCCCATCAAAGTTACTCTTCTCCATGCCTCTCCCCCCTCTCCATGAGGTACAAGCATGGGGGCATGGTGGTAATAAGTCAAACACATGTGGGGTATTCTTATACCTATATACATGGGTGTATAAATACTCATGTATACATACTTATTTATACATACACATATAATATGCATGACTTAACTAAAGTATCATGCATGCATACTAATCCCATTACCCCTTATGATTAATTAGGAAAAGAAATGCTTAAATTAGGGTAAGTGTTACATTCTACCCTCCTTATGGAAGTTTCGTCCTCGAAACTTAACGTACCTTGGAACAAATGTGGATAGGCTTTTCTTATCTCCTCTTCAGCTCCCAAGTGGCTTCTTCTATGTTTTGATTTCTCCATAAGACCTTGACCAAGGAAATATTTTTGCTTCTCAATTGCTTTTCCTTGCGATCGAGAATTTGTACTGGTTCTTCCGCGTAAGACATGTCTTCTAGTATGTGCAGGGGTTCATAGGAGACGACGTGATCAGAATCGGGCACATACTTCCTCAGTTGAGAGACATGAAATACATTGTGCATCCGTTCTAAGGCAGGGGGTAGGGCCAAGCGGTAAGCAACCGGTCCAATTTTATCCAGTATCTCAAACGGACCCACATATTTAGGGCTAATTTGTTCTTACTACCGGTGCGTCTCACTCCCTTCATGGGAGATACCTTCAGGAAAACACTATCCCCTACCTCAAACTCCAATGGTCTGCGACGATTGTCTGCATAAGCTTTCTGTCCGTTCTGGGCTGCTTTCATCCTTTCCTTGATTAGCTTGACCTTCTCCGTAGTCTCTTGAATTACATCGGGGCCGAACAGTCTTCTATCCCCAACTTTCTCCCAACAGATTGGTGATCTACACTTCCTCCCATACAATGCTTCAAAGGGAGGCATACCGATAGTGGACTGATAACTATTATTATAAGCAAACTCTACTAAGGGTAAATAACTGTCCCAACTTCCCCCAAAATCTAGCACACAGGTTCTCAACATATCTTCCAATATTTGAATGGTCCTTTCTGACTGTCCATCTGTTTGGGGGTGGGCTGCTGTACTGAGTTGCAATCTAGTGCCCATAGCTTTGGACAAACTCTTCCAAATCTTGATTGAAATCTTGGGTCTCGATCTGATACAATGGATTCAGGTACTCCATGTAATCTAATTACCTCTCGGACATATACCTGAGCCAGTCTTTCCATTGAATAATTGATCCGGATAGGCAGAAAATGAGCAGATTTAGTGAGTCTGTCTACCACTACCCAGACTGTATCCAGTCCTTGGGACGTCCGAGGAAGTCCAGTGACGAAATCCATAGCAATTTGACTCCACTTCCATTCGGGAATAGATAAAGGCACTAACAAACCTGGGGGCTTCTTATGTTCTGCTGCCTTCACTTGTTGACAGACTAAACATTGTGGACAAAATTTGAAATGTCTACCTTCATTCCATCCCACCAGAAGTTATGACGCAGATCTTGATACATCTTTGTGCTTCCGGGGTGGGCTGTATAAGGTGTGCTATGAGCCTCCTTCATTATTTCTTCTTTGATCTCTGCTACATCTGGCACGCATAATCTGCGTCCAAGCCGCAGTACATCACCTTCTATTTGAAACTCCTTGAGTTCTCCTTCTTGCACTTTCTTCATCATCTTCTTTATTTGAGTATCTCCTTGTTGGGCCTCTTTGATCTTGTCGTATAGATTAATTTGGATACTCACTTGATTCAGTTGATACTCAGAATTTGAAGAATCAATGACTCGCACTTCTATTTGCATTTCTTCTAGATCTCTTAAGATTCTTGCTTGACGAGTCATCAAAGCGGCCAGGGTCCCTCCTGATTTCCGGCTCAAAGCATCAGCCACCACATTGGCCTTCCCAGGGTGGTATTGAATAGTGATATCATAATCCTTCATTAGTTCTAACCACCTTCTCTGCCTCATGTTTAGTTCCTTTTGTGTGAAGATGTATTTTAAGCTCTTATGATCAGTAAAAACTTCACAAGACACTCCATACAAATAATGTCGCCAGATCTTTAAAGCAAAAATCACAGCGGCTAATTCCAAGTCATGAGTGGGGTAATTTCTTTCATGGGTCTTCAATTGTCGGGATGCATAGGCAATGACTTTTCCATGTTGCATTAACACACATCCCAATCCCAGTTTTGATGCATCACTAAAGATGACAAATCCTTCAGTCCCCGAAGGTACAATTAAGACAGGAGCAGATGTCAGCCTAGCTTTAACCTCCAGGAAGCTCCTATCTTGATCTTCTCCCCATGCAAACTTCTTATTCTTTCTAGTTAATTGAGTCATTGGTGCTACAATCAGAGAAAACCCTTCTACAAATCTTCTGTAGTACCCAGCTAATCCCAAGAAACTTCGAACTTCAGTAACATTAGTGGGTCTAGCCAGTCTCGGATTGCTTCGATCTTTACCGGGTCTACTGATATTCCTTCTTTAGATATAATATGGCCAAGAAACCCTACTTGTTCTAGCCAAAATTCACATTTCTTCAACTTTGCATAGAGTTGTTTCTCTCTCAAGATTTGAAGGACAATATTAAGATGTTTCTCATGATCTTCCGTATTCTTTGAATAGACCAGAATATCATCAATGAATACTACTACAAACTGGTCTAGATATGGTTGAAAAATCCGATTCATTAAGTCCATAAATGCTGCCGGGGCGTTAGTGAGTCCAAAAGGCATGACTAGAAATTCAAAGTGTCCATATCTCGTCCGGAAATCTGATTTGGGCACATCTTCAGGTTTGACCTTCAACTGATGATACCCCGATCTAAGATCTATCTTAGAAAATACACAAGACCCTTGTAATTGATCAAATAGGTCATCAATTCGGGGAAGAGGGTACCTATTCTTGATAGTTGCCTTATTCAATTCCCGGTAGTCAACACATAGTCTCATACTCCCATCCTTCTTCTTTACAAATAGTACAGGTGCTCCCCAGGGAGATACGCTTGGCCGAATGAATCCCTTGTCTAATAAGTCCTGTAATTGAGTTTTAAGTTCCTTCATTTCTGCAGGGGCCATACGGTACGGTGCCTTAGAAATTGGGGCAGTACTGGGTATTACATCTATTGTAAACTCTACCTCCCGATCCGGGGCAGGCCTGATAAGTCTTCTGGGAACACATCAGGGAACTCATTCACAATTGGAATAGTCTTAATATTTACATCAGTCCTGGTGGTATCCAACACCGAAGCCAGAAATCCTTGACACCCTTGTTTCAATAACCTGGTGGCCTTGATGGCTGATATGTGAGGTATATCATAACTAACTTTCTCTCCTTCAAAAATAATTCCGGAGTCCCTTTCATTTTAAAAATAATCCTCTTCTTATTACAATCCACATGAGCACTACAGGCAGACAACCAGTCCATTCCTAGTATGGCATCGAACTCCATTTCACCTAGCTTAATCAGATCAATGGATTTCTTCATTTCTCCAATTATCACTTCACAATTCGTATATCTAGTGCTAGCTATCAAATTTTTCCCTATAGGTGTGGACACAACCAATTGAAATCCTAGGGGTTTTGAGACTTGATTTAGTTTATGAGCAAAAGCACTAGATACGAATGAATGAGTAGCTCCAGGATCAAATAATGCATGGGCAATATGTCCTGATACGGAGATCATACCTTCCACCACTGCATTCGAGGCCATTGCTTCCCGTGGGTTAATGCGAAGGTTCTGCCTTGCACTTGAGGTTGCTGAACCGATGACTGGGTTGCAGCAGGACGTGGGGCATTACTGGCTTGTCCTCTGGGAGGATTCGTCCTCATGGTCGGCCTTCCACTTCCTCTACTCGGCCCTTGGCTTCCACGCATTGTCGGACAATTCTTCCTTAGATGTCCCACCTCTCCACAATTAAAACAAGACCTGTCTAGGAGGCAGTTTCCAAAATGGTTCACTCTGCACCTCTGACACCAGGGAGCCTCCGAGATTCTGGGATGTGATGCAGAGGTAGCTTGTGTCTTCAAGGGTGTGTCTCTATTTCTCAACCATGTTCTCCCGCCTCTGGCCCCTCCTCCTCTATGAAAAGTGGTGTTAAACCCAGGCCCTTTGTTACTGGTGGATCCTGATGCCGTCATCATTGGAGGTCCTTGATAACGGGGGCGCTTAGAATTGGAGTTCCTTCTACCCAGTCTCCCTGACCTTCTTGTATGTCCATTTCTACCTCCAAAGCTCTTTCTACTCTGCCTGGAGATAATTCCTCAGTTGTACTGGAATCAGTCGGCCACGAATCTCCGATCTTAGGCCCTTTACGAACCTCTTTGTCTTTTCTCTGCTTCACTCCTTACCAAGGCATCAGCATACCTGGATAGCTGAGTGAATTTCTGATCATACTGGGATACATTCATAGAACCTTGACGTAGTTCCAAGAATTCTGTTGCCATTTTATCTCTGGCTGACTCCGGAATGTATTTCTCAGTGAATTTGTTCACCAAGAATTCCCAGGTGATTGATTCCCTTGCATTCTTCATACTAAGTTTTACTGCCCTCCCAATGTTCCGCTTCCTTCTGGAACATAAAAGAAGAGAAGGACACCTTTTGTTCATCAGTGCAGCTCATAACTTCTAGGATCTTTTCTATTTGAAGGAGCCATGCTTCGGCTTGTAAGGGGTTCGCCTCTCCTTCAAATACAGGCGGTTTCATCTTCTGAAACTGCTCCAGTGCTCGGTGAGAGTTGTTACTGCTCGCTCTGGTCATTAGTTGTGCGAGCCACTCCGGCATTACCCCTGGAGTTCCCTCGTTCCCTCTCTCATTTGAACTTCAGAGTCTCCATCATTGTTCACGGGGGGTGCACTCCCCATCTCACTATAATGTGTCGTATCGAGCGACAAGGACTCCTCAGGTGGTAGTTGGTTCAAATCCATGTATTCTCCCTATAAAAATAAGGGCGTCTAATCAATATACCACACAATATAGGAATGAGTAGGGATAAAACTTTAGTCTCAGGTAATCATGTTAATAACATCACTTTTGAAAACAAGCAACTTGTTATATATATATATATATATATATATATATAGTTACATCCATCGTGGATACAAAAGTGTTGTGCTGACATGCCTTCCTTCTTGGATATCCATACTAACCCATGTGCATTCATAAGATATATGCCAGGGTACATATAACAACCCTAAGGATATCCATCACCTAACATACTAGGCCTATACATGTATATACATCAAAAAGCGTCAGTTCTAAGGTTCACCCTTCATAGGTAGAGTATCCCCACCAGAATCTCCGCTAGTGCTGCTGCTATCATCCATATTCTCCTCGGGTCTTCTTCCGGTGATTCGTCCCCGGCACAGCACCAGTTGTCTAAGTCGTCATAAAGGTCCATATCCTCTTCCCACGTTTCGTTCCAAAAGACGCCTCCATATGTAAATCCCCTTCGGGCTTCTTCTTTAATCGTGGTAGAGTGCTCCGTCACTGGTATCTCAAGTGAATCTCCCACAAAGCTTTCTGTGTCAACATTGGTTGGTTCAGGCTCATTAGATGCCTGCGACTCAACCTCCTCACAATCTACCCAATTTAGGGCATAATCATTTTCGCTGGGTCAGTTTCGTCCGACTCGTACCCCCAGTCCATGGAATCCGCCACCCAGCTCTCACTCGAGCTGTCGGAACTAGAGACCGGCCAGAATACATCGGAGTCCCCCATCTACATGTAAACAAAAAGGTCGTATCAATCTCAAGTCCATGAAATAGTCTCAATCATACGGCTATCATCAAGAAGTACATAAATAGACACACTGGTAACTATACTTATCCTTAGTCTACTCATAAGTCTCATGTCCTTAGAGTAACTTAGATTCAATAGATAACTTAATGCATCCCTTGACACCTAATGCCAACTACTTAACTATGATCACATGTCTGCATGTGTAACCTAACAATTTCATCATCTCTTACTCTTTCTACTTCTAAACCATTGCTCTGATACCAACTGTAACGGTCCCAGTTAAAAATTTTCCATTTAATAACAATCATCTCGTAATAATCCAAATGTGGGGCCCATCAAGGTATAATACTTCCAATATAATCATCAGAACTCTTCACTATACATCAGAATTTCCACTAGAGATAACATGTATGATCTACTCGAGACTTATCATATTAACACATATAGTTCAATAATCCATAAGAACACAGTCTACATTTATCATGTCAAATATATATATACATACAAGTAAGAGTCCAGCGCCAGGTCCTATAAGAATTACAAGTCAAGAGTAACACTCAACTAAAAGTACGCATGTTTATACAAAATCATATACATAACAAAAGTGGTTCTAATACAGTGGTTCTGGTGGCGCTTGTCCCGCACAATTTCCCTTAAGCGGGTCCCTTGCCCTTGTCCAAACCTGTAGGTGGAGTTAGAATAGAGTGAGCTGGCGGCTCAGTGAGTAAAACAATAGTTAAATATGCCTATCAAGTAGGTATACATGGCTAATTTATCCGGTTGGCATGTGTGTCGCTACACTATTTTTATAGGATCTTATGATTATCCAGGAACCAAAACCAAACACAGTAATAAGGCCTTACTAGTCGACTAGGTCATCCTATAGTCGACTAATACTAACTGTAAGTCGACTAATTTGAAGCTATAGTCGACTAACTCCACTTCACACGTATCTGCTTCTTAACTAACAGCCAGGAATTTATGTAGTCGACTACCCTTCCTTATAGTCGACTAACCCAAGTACTAGTCGACTTGAATTCCCCTATAGTCGACTAAAACTGTCAAAAATTGTGTTACTCTCTGGATGTCACCTATAGTCGACTACCCTCCTGGTGTAGTCGACTAATCCTAAATATTAGTCGACTAGCAAGTTGACTATAGTCGACTAAAACTGTCAAAAACAGATTATCAACTTTCTGTTTGCTCTCTGTATCTAGGATTAGTCGACTACAGTCTATATGTAGTCGACTAATCCTGCTATCCAGCAGTGTATCTGCCTAAATATCACACGTTTAGTCGACTATCCCAGGGACTTAGTCGACTAACTCACCCAAAAAGTGCCTGTTAAGAAGCCATTTCCAGATTTGATGTTAAGGACTTATACATGAATATAACATAGGACTTATATCATAGTGATAACCATATACATACACATAATCTCCCCTTCTACGCCTCCGGTTCAACCCGGTCCCTTCCTCCGATACAATACATATAATCTCCCCTTCTACGCCTCCGGTTCAACCCGGTCCCTTCCTCCGATACATAATATATAATCTCCCCTTCTACGCCTCCGGTTCAACCCGGTCCCTTCCTCCGATACATTCATGCCATCATATAATATCAATATGCAAGACATGTAATAAAATCATGGATTCATAAACAACATGAGTAATACTTGCGGAATTGAAACACATGAACCCAAAACATACATAAGGTCAATTACTTGTATATCTCTTACACTTATTTCAATTCCTACTTATCTCTACTCATCATGTTGTTAAGATTAGCATGTTCTACTCACTCTTGAAGTTGTATGGTCTGATTTTGCTGCTGCCCTCTTGCTGTTGCTGTTGCTGTTGCTGTTGTTGTTGTTGTTGCTGTTGTTGTTGTTGTTGCTGTTGTTGTGAAAGGAGAGAGAGAGGGAGAGAGGTTGTGAAGAGAGAAAAAGAGTGTTTTATCAAAAAGTGTTTAATCCTCTTCATCCCTCTATTTATAGCCTTAACCCTCCATAGGATTGTGCCATGTGTCCCCTAAACATCCCATCAAAGTTACTCTTCTCCATGCCTCTCCCCCCTCTCCATGAGGTACAAGCATGGGGGCATGGTGGTAATAAGTCAAACACATGTGGGGTATTCTTATACCTATATACATGGGTGTATAAATACTCATGTATACATACTTATTTATACATACACATATAATATGCATGACTTAACTAAAGTATCATGCATGCATACTAATCCCATTACCCCTTAT